>ARYC01019441.1:0-49394 GCA_000711775.1 Oxytricha trifallax | reverse complement strand
TAAATCTAAATATTTCTCATCATAAATAGAGCCTAAATTTCGCTAATTTCTATTTCTCATTTTGCGAATTGGCCTAATTCTGTACTAACCCCAATAAGACCCCAACTATACCCTACAAATCAAAGCACTTATAAACCTCACTAAGGGGTTTTGGGGTTTTGAATCTTCAATAGAGTATAGTCATAAATGGCAATAAAAATATATAAGTTTAATTAATAAACAAATAAAATCAAGCAAAACAATAAATCAATACGACCATTAATTGATTAAAGAAGAAACTCAAACAAAGATTGAAAAAATTCTTTTTAAAAATTATATTCAATAAATAAGAACAAATATATTCCTAATCTATAACAACAAGGATAAATACTATAATTATTTAAAAAATGCATTAAAAATTAAAAGCAAATTATAAACTCTGTAAAATGAAACAAAGGGATTATATAATTTGAAATAGAATATAAAACTAATTTAGCAAATAACATAAAAAATAAGCCATTAACCTAGAATTGAATAATAATGTATAAAAATAAGCTTCATAAAAAAGAAATTTTATAGAAGAAAAAATGAACAGGATAAATAAAAGAAAAATATGAGAAAAAAAAAATTAATTAATAAAAAAAAATTTAAAAAGTAAATCATATGTGAAATTATATAAACCATTTATGCAAAATATAATACATAAAATAAAATAATCTTTTGAATAAGAAATAAAAAAATAAAAAAATAAAATAATATTGTTAAATTAATGGTATATAAAACAAAAGTATATGATTAAATAAAAATGTCAACAACATGATAAATAACTTCAATTCCAGAATTTTTTAAAAATTGAAAATTTATAAATACAGACAAATATCGTCAAAAAGACTATGAATAACGAATTTTAGCAATTTAAAAGAGTTTGAAAATTTTTGAGAAAATCAAATTTTATATTATGGCAATGCAAAAATCAAAAATCTACCTCTATTTCAGATCATTCCTCAGAGATTAGAGAACTCATCTAGAAAAGTAAAAGCAAATGACAATATTTATTTGAGCTCATCTTTCAAACCTGAACCATCACGAGCTGACTAGATCAGTACTTTTGGAAATACCTGCCCTGCCAGCTCAGGGAAGGGGCTAGACTTGGACGTTTGAGAGAGGCAAATGTCACCAGTATACCTTCATCTCTTGTTAGACTGCTCTCCAAGGTATCTACTATTGTTCCTTGACCTCTAAGTAGTCAGAGTACATTTCACAAGATTTGCCCCGAAAAACTTCTCAAAAACTGCTAAAGTACGGTAAAACTCAAAAATTGATAAAATTATTATAATTTTAAAATAGTGTCAAATATGGTCAAAATGGGCGAAATAGCGCTTTTGAGCAGTTTTAAAGAGCTTTAAAAATCAAGAGAAAATTCCCTTTTTAGAATTATGATTCCAAATCGAGGTCAATCTTCTATCATCCACACAGAGCCTTAGGCAATTAATCCAGGTGAAGGAAGCTATAGATTGATGTTATTTGAGCTCATCTTTCAAACCTGAACCATCACGAGCTGACTAGATCAGTACTTTTGGAAATACCTGCCCTGCCAGCTCAGGGAAGGGGGCTTGACTTGGACGTTTGAGAGAGGCAAATGTCACCAGTATACCTTCATCTCTTGTTAGACTGCTCTCCAAGGTAATCTACTATTGTTCCTTGACCTCTAAATAGTCAGAGTACATTTTAGAAGTATTGCCCTGAATAACTTGTGGCAACCATGATAAATGGCTTCAAATATAAAATTTAATATATATTTTAAATTCTTTATAACAATTTCGATAATTGATTTATATTTTTAAAATTCTTTTATATACAGTTTTAAATTCTATAATATATTTGTATTTTATATATTCTATATTTTTATTTATTTTTTTGTTTATTTAATTTTTTTCTTATTTATTTTATATAAATATTAATAATTTTTATATAAAATGTTTTAATTTACTATTTAAATTTTTTTATGTTTATATTTTATCTTTATATTTACGCATTTTTTTAATATTCTATATTCATTAATTGCTTTATCTTATTTTTTATTATTTTTACATAAAATTCTATTTATTATATCTTAAATTTTATGATCACATTAGATTTGAAGTCTATTCTCAAATTTTATTTATTTTTATTGTTTTTATTTAGATAATTATTTTTCAATTATACAATGGTAATTGACATTTTTTTTAATAATAGAAAGTTTCTTATTAAAAATTTTAAACATATTTTTTATTAATTATTTGTTATGTTTTATTTCTTATTTCGATACTATATTTCTATTTCAAGTACATTTAATTTTCATATATTTATGATCTTTTCAAAATCTTATATCTTTACATTTCTTATTATCTTATTTTATTTTATATAGATTATAATATTTAAATGATTTAAGTTAAGAATATTTATTCAATATAAATATTGAATAAATATTGTACAAGTTACAAAGATATACTGAAAATTATTTATGAGAGGAATCCAAAATGCATCAATAATATATTGTTTAGGTTGATTTAATTATAAATAAAATGTTTCAAGACTTCAATGATATTCTGAGGCATTTTTATGATTTAAACACACGCTATTTTATTTCATTAATCACTTATTTATTTAAAGAGTGCCTTAGTTTATAATTATTACTATTTATTTAAAAACATTATCTTTTTGATAATGAAATTGTAAGTATTTATATATTTTAATTTATTCTGCTTTATTTTATAAAATAAAAACATATAATATTGTAATTTAATTCTTTTTAAACTAATTATTAAAGAATTAATTAAAAGGTTACATATATCAATAGTTTTAATGCTAGACATCATTAGAAAAATATATTATAATTAAATGAAAAATAGATAATTAAAAATCAAAGAATAGATGTAATTCGATAGTTAAATGTTGAATTTAATTTAATATTACTATCAATTAATTAACTATATTATTTTTAATATATTTTATTTTCCATCAATTATAATTTAATTTATTCAGTTTAGGTTTATATGATACCAGGATATGTCATAAATTAGTGTAGTCTCTTTTATAATGATGATGTTAAAAATAAAAAACTTGACTAAATAGACGGTTAGCAGTAACTAAACAGAGAATTCAGAATATAATCTGCCATTTCTACATCATCGTAATTGCTCTTTTTTAATTATATAATGCTAATATTTTTAATTTACCTAAGAATATGAATAAATTTATTAAGATTATTTTGAAGATAGAGGAATATCTTAAGTGTATCTATTGAAAGTGCATTAATGATAACATTTAGTAATTTAATCATTAAAATTTTTTACAAAAATAAAAGTAATGCATAGACTAGATGTAGAAGGCTTTATAAATTTAATTATAATGTGATCAATCAATTTATTCTACTAGCTCATTGCCAAACGAGGTCCAACCTGGTCTTACATTGTGCTCCTTTGCGTAAATTTCCAGATTTAGTTTGTCAGGACACATTTTCTAAACAAAGCTGTAAATCTCATCTGGTTTTCTTGATTGTTCTCTGACTGGAGCTATTATTACATTCTCTGCTCTGTGATATTAACTATGTCCTTGACATTGCCCTTTTTAGCTATGATGAATTTCTCAAAGCAGTGTGAAGTATAAAAGCCCCATCCACAATGTATTTTTCCAATCTTTGTGAGTTTCAGCCACATGCCCTCATCAACTTCCTCGTAGCCATGCTTCTTGATGAATTCTTGTGCCAAATGTCTTTTCTAATTGACAACCCATATTATGAGAATTCCCCTCTCTTGCACTAATTTTATTGGCATATTCAAAAAATCTTAGTCTGACACAGTATCATAGGGAAGGTCTTGTTTGAGTCTCCATGCTGGGTCCATCATAACAACTTCATAAAGCTTACTATACCTTCTCAAGCAATCTTGAGCTATCTCTTGCCATATTGTAATAACATTTATATCTCCTCTAAACTTTATAGGCTCAGTGAGTGCTTTGTATGTGAGAATTTTGACTTTTCTTTTTATTGCAACTAGCTCATAGTTTTTGTAAATTCTGATTTTAATAATTTGATTCCCCTGTTTTATCCCTGAATCTTTTTGTTTTGGAAGTTTTTCTTTCATTATTTAAGCATCATTGGGTTTTAGCTTGCATGAGTCATAATGTCTCTCGCAGTTAAATACTCTTTCAAATTTTTGGTTGCAAAAGATGCAAGTTGACTTCATCTCCTTCTCCCATGCCTTAATTTCTGCATTCTCAACTTAATGATTTAGATTCACGTGAGTGCTAAGTGACCCTTTGCTTTCATATGAATGATCGCAATATCTGCACTCTAATCTTATTGTGTCATCAACCACCTCGAGCCTATTTCTCTTTACGAGCATTGATTCTTTACTATATATTATCTCTGAAAATATAGCTTCACCAATAACCTTGCCTGAAATAAACCAAATATCCCCTTCCACTTAACTAAATATTTAAAATGAGTAAAATCTCACTTTTCTTCAAAAAAAATGAGTAAAATCTCACTTTCATTAAAAAATGAAGAAAAATAAATTTACTTACAAATAAAAGGGCTTTGTTTTAAGTGTGATAGGTTTCATTATAAAACTATTAATAATTAATTTTTTTTATAATTTCTATTATCTAACAATGTAATTAATTTATTCCCTTTATACTTTTAAATTAAACTTAATAATTAAAACTATAAATTAATAATAATGAAGAGAAGCATGGCAGGTCTCAATGATGGTAGTCTAATAAATAAAAAAAAGGTAAGTAAACCCGTATTTCTTTTTACAAAACATACTATTAAACTAAAAAATGCTAAAATAAACAAAGATTTTAAACTTAATGAAAAACTACCAAGAGGGGTGAGTATTCTGAGTGTTAAATTATTTAAAATTTATTATTAATTGGCTCTTTCGATGATGAAGTAAATTTTATGTAAATATAATTACTTTTTATTTAGGGAATTTAATCACTAATAACTTGAGAACAAGTCTATGTCAGCTTGAGCAAAACTTTAAGAAGTAAGTTAATTATTGCCTTATTTTGGACTAGTATGTATGTCCAATTATTTTCTTTTTAACTTTTCATATAAACCTACAAAATGAGAAATAATAAATCTAACTAATACCTAAATACAAAATACAACTAATTATTATTCTTATAAATTATATCAATGGTGTAGCTACATTACTTGCTAGTTATTATTTAAACAATTTGTTTTTTTTAATAAAATTTTACAAAATTTAATATTCACCTTAAAAAATTTAATTCTGATCAATAGAAAATTGGCTAACTTTTCTTGAATTTCTATAAAGAGCTCAAGAATCTCCTCAAGATTCAAAGTAACTAATCAGAAATAATTATCAAATTGGTATAATAGTTATCAATTATTTAATATTTATCTAGGATGCAAAGTGACGAAGTCAGAGGCCATGACTATAGGGAGCTCTAACAAAAGTTTAGATCCAAGAAAGACCTGATTCAATTCCTGAAGTTCAATAGTAAGCTTAAATTATTATAATATTTATAGAGGGGTACTACCTCCCACCAGATAACCAAACCACTATGAGATTTCTCAAGGATTTTCTGGCAGGCAAAAAAGACCTACTTAAAAGCGCCGATGTTCAAACTTTCAATGTGCCTTACTATGAAGAGCTTTCAGTTAAAAAGATTTTCGAGCAAATCTAGGATGATTAAAGCGTCATGAAGTTCATGAATTACTACGACGACTATCGGGTGCTACCTGACAGAAAGTACTTGTATGGCGTATTAGGGACTCTCTGGTCTAATTATGTGAGTGAACTTATAAAACACGCTAACAGAATGAGGAATGCTACTACCTTTGAAGAGGATAAACAAGACTTGAACTATATAAGAGAAGACATTTTTAAAAAGCTTGAGAGTGAACCATTTTATTCTAGTAATTGTTTTGATTTATATATTATATTTTTAAAGAGACTAAGGTCAAAGCCCTATCGATGCTTAAGTTCAAAGCAAAGCCAAGGAGGGAAAAGCAGAAAAGACAGTATCACGAAATATCAAAACCCTTTCTCAAGTTCAAGGAGGAGTAAGAGGGTCATGGGCCCAAGAATATAATGACCGAGGAGGTTTCCTCATTCTTGGAAGGATAGGGAAAGCACAAGCCATCGGACTTGGAGATGGAATGAAAAATGTTATTTGAAAAAAATTATTATATTAACTAATTAAATTAATTCAATCGGATAAAGTCTCTCATTAAATTTAAATACATATCAAAAATTCTTTGTATTGTTTCACTCATCACGCTTTCTATTGAATTTTTAATCAGCTTTATATGTTCACTACCACAATACTTGAAGTCATAGTTTATCAAGCTTGTTTTGTAATGGTGCTTTATTCTAGAAAAAACCTCCTCAATACAGTGGTACTCAGAAGAGTAAGGAGCATTGAAGAGGCATTTCCATCCATAACTTCTTATTAAATCTTAGACAGCTCGACTATGGTGGCTATGCAAATTATCCCAGAATATCACAACTTGCATGTTCTAATTGACAACTCTTAAATACTCTAGCATGTCTTACAGTCTATTGTGTTATTTGAAAATGACTTGATCATATAACCCTCTAATCCAGATTCCCAACTTACTCCCACAATAACAGCTTGAGTCTTGAGATTAATACCTAACTTGTTAGCAATGCAGTTTACTTTACTGTGGAGCCCATGTCTTTGAACTAGTTTGTAATGGTTTGAATATTATCTCATCGATATAAATTATCTTATTAAGACTTTGAACTTGCTATATTAGGAAGCTGAAGTTAGATAATCTTTGCTCTAGTAATCTTTAAGCTTAATTATGATTCATCCTGTGTTTAGTTTTCATGACTTTATATTTTATTTTGAACTTTTTGTAAATTCTATGGAGTTGAGAAGCAGTTAAATGGTACTGAGGAAACCTATCAGTAATAAGAAGTGCTCTAGTTTCAAGAGAAAGTCCTTTCTGCATATCAAGCATCTCGGAAGATTTGATGAATCGCAGGAGATTTTCAGGGTAAGATTTAGAACAAGAGAGCTTACCACTTTTCTTTCCTTCTACAAGGTTATGGTGATGGGAAAAGAATTTCTTAACCTAATAAAATGACAAACCCAAAAGTGTGGATTTAGTTGAATAACTGGCCAAAGTTTTGCTTCTATTAAACTGGTAGTTAGACCCATACCTCAGTAAAAAGCCATAGGTCTATAACCTATATTCAACTTTTTAATTCAAGTTTTCCATTATATAAACTTACTAGCTTGTATATTTCTAAATATTTATTTACGCTTTATGCAAAAAATATTATGAATGTTTGAAATAGAGTAATTAAATCATGTGGTTATGTTCGGTTGTAATGCTAAATAGTATAACCTTAAAATTTCTCTATAAATATGGCTAAAAATTTACAGTAAATGATTTATATTCCAAATTAGACAATTGAGATTTATCAATTACTTATAAGCATCAATTGCGTTGATTAAAGTGAAGATTGTCTTACTTTACACAATATGCATTTTACTCAACAACTACTATTTTTGAGACTTAATTTGCATAAATTGATTTTACTGACAATATTTAATTTAATTTAATCATTGAGATTTGATAAATAAGTATTGATATTTGGAGAAAATGCAGTGCTTGACGAATGATTAGAAGCACAATCGCCAAGATGAAGCAGAGGAAAGACTAATTAATATTGAATATAAATTTTAGTTAGTACTTTAAACCAAAAATAATTTATCATTATTTAAACTAGTAACAATGAAAAGTTATACCATCATTGATATAATTTTATTTTTTGATATGATTTATATGAGCTAATACATCAGAGATTGAATTAAACAAGGGTCGCATATATAATACCAATAACTGTATAGAGATAAAATATAATCATTCCAATCATTTAGATTTGAAAGATTATAATAAATTATAAGAGTTATTATAAAAATAATTGATTCACATCAAGGTCTCGTTGGCACTCTGGCATGGACTTATTGTTAAGGAACTAATTTAACATGTTTTTTTTAGGGTTTTTTTTCTTCCTCTTCATTACTTTCTTCATTACTTTCTTCTCTTCTATGGGTATCTTTGTTTTTTAGGCCTATTTTTACTGTACTTCTTCCAGTGTATGGTAATAATGAATATTTTATATGTGATCCTTGATTATGGTAGATTCATAAGTCGCTTTTCATATATTCCAATTAAAATACATTAACTTAGATTTGAACTAGATGTGGTTATTATAAATTCTATAAAGTATATCCTGCTTATTTGGCCAATTCCTTTTGTTGATATTTAGCAATCATGATAGATAATTTGGGGGAAAATGATTACAATGTTTCGATCAATAATAAATGGAAATAAATAAGACAATATTCTAAGTGCAAATAAATACGTTTTATTGTTCTTTCTATGTAACTTTTAAGATATCACCAGTAGCATATTTGAATGCTCCTACACAATTTTTGTTGGCTGCTCTGAGAAATCATTGTCCTTTTCCATCACCTTGTAATCCCAGTAAAATAATAAATATAGATATGTTTTTGTAACTTAAATATAATATTAATTGACACGAAGGTCTCTAATCAGACATTTATCTATTTTTGATTATAAATTGTAATTTTTTTATATTGATTTATAGAATATTACTACTTCTTTATAAGCCAGCGGGGCTCATTTGATTGTTTTTAAGAAAGATTAAGAATAAAGATTGGTTCCATCTGGATGCAGTTCTAGATGCCTTATTTATTTGCTTTCTTCATTAATGAAAAGATAGCCAGGCATTTAAAGAAGCATGTATATTTTTATATATATATAATATATATTATATATATATATATATATATATAATATGTATTAAAAGACGGCCTTTACTATTTATTGTATGATTTTGAATAATTAAGTCTAAGCAACTTCAAGTTTTAGAGTTAAGATTGATTTTCTACTTTCAAGCATTCATATTCTTCTATAATGAATTTTTAGCGAGAACTTCTGCTGAGCACATAGTTGTCAATAGCTCATTTATTTCTCTCTTTTTAATGACCCCTTAAGTATTTATTCTAATTTATTAGAATTTGTATTACAATGTATATATTAACGTAATATAATATGATATTTAAGATCACCACTAAAATGAAATTAAAATCTTATTCTCTAACATATTCATAAAATTCATTATTCTCTTAAAATATTGATTATTAAATTTTATTATTCACCAATCTTAGCATATAATCATATTCCACAATATCTTACTATATAATTGATGTTTTTGTTGTGCTCATATTTCTTTTATAATATCTTTAAACAGTGAAGCTATATTAAAACCTTTTTGTTTTACTAGCTGAGTGTTATTAGGAAGATAATTTAAATAATTCATCATACTACCATACATTCCTTAATCACAATTAAACTGGAAAACTTAAACAAAAATTAAATACAAAAAAGAATTATGTTAAAGATACGACAAAAAAGTATACATTAAATTGACTAATAGCACTGCATATATTCATATTTTTACTTCGTAAAATGTATTTAATGTCAGGTTTTTTATTTAATTATTGATTAATTATAATTTTGACTACAAATTATTTCATCAAAAATGAATTAAAAGAATCTTAAATGATTAAATTATACTTAGCAAAGAGGGGCTCTTATTCCCACTTCATTAAATTCAAAATTTTAGTTACCGATCGGCAATCCTCTAGACCATAATGGTATTTCTCCTGTCCTCGTTCGAATCTGATACTTCTTAGACCTCAAGGTGAAGGATAGTGATTTCAAGGGGTTTTGTTGCTTTGTGAGATATCTTCTTCATCGCTTAAGTAGTTCTCACGAAGGATTGTTCATACATTTATTAATTGTGGGTTGAGACTGCTACCAGGAAATCTACAAAATATTAGATATTATAATATCACTTCTAGTAAGTGTTATAGAGAGGAGGTAGAGTCTGGCTTATTAAAAGAGTCTTTTACTTTTTGTAGGTTGATCATTTGGATTGTTGTTTCTCCAGTGATCAACTGCATGGGTCTTTCACACGAATGCTATGATTTGAATTGAGAAAACTTGTTAATGATATAGCTCTCTGGATATGTAATCCTCAAATTAGATTCTAACACAAAATAGCTAAATTTTGTATCTTTTCTAGGAGGAATCTACTAGTCCATTTTAAATGATTACACTAATGATTAAGTGTAATTTGCAGTCTTTGGCTTGTTTCCATTCTTCCCTTTCTGTGATGAGTTGGTGTATTTTTTTGGTTAATGTAGTCTTGGGTTTTGGTAAACCAACATACATGATCCGTTAGTATAATTGAGGTGATTGGGTATTTCGATCTCTCATTAATTTATTAATTATTTTGTTGTTTTAAAGAGAAATTTACAAATAATTAATAATTTTAAAATTCTTTATTATTATAAAAACAATCTCAATTTAAGGTATTATAATGCAATCTAAGTATTAAATTTAAGGCCTTTAGCTTTTAATATTAAATATGGAATGCTTGAATTAAATAAATATCTCTTTTATATATTCAAGAATCAAGATCAAGACAAAAAATAAATTTTTACCAGTATTTACTAATATATTTTGATACTAAAGCAACAATTTTGTCATGAAATTATGCCAAAAACATTATAATAACTATGAAAATATGAGCTCTCTATTTTCAATTTTATCATAATTGTAAATACTCAGATTACATTAAACTAAATTATAAGTACTATTATTTTATAAATCTTAATAATTATATTAATTTTGGATTATAATATTTCTATATGCATTATTTATTAAATATTTTCTTATTTTACTCATCTATATTCTTATTTTATACACCATTATCATTACTCCTAATAATCCAATTAGTATGCTTGTTATGTCCTTTATTGCCTTTTAAATCAGCAAGAATATATTATGTACTCTATATAAACTTTAGATATTTTCTTTTTAAGTCATCTCAAGATTATGAGGTATAAAAAAAATCTAGATATTTTTAGTCATTTTAAATAGAATCTTTTACAGAATGTACGTTTTTTAACTATGTAAACTAGTTAGATTTGATAAAAATCTCTGAAACAATTATGAAAATCTTTTTCCTTTAATTTAAGGGATTATCTTCCCTCTAAATATTAAGTTTATAGGATTTATTCATTTTATTAGCTCCTCCATTTGGCTTATTGTTTATTGGCATTTGAATCTTCTTCAAGTACTCCTTCAATACTGATAAGTATGGCAAAAACCTCACCTTCATAAATGCACTTTATAATTATTTTAACTTATCACTTGTCTCTTACAAACAATTTAACAATTAATATAAGTTGCATCATAACTATCAATATATAATCCTTTAAAAGTATGCTTGAGTGATTACATTAGATGAGCGTGGCATCTGACTTTAAGGATTTAACATCATACTGTTCTTTCCTCTGTCAAGTTCATTTACTCACACAATATAATCTCACTTTGAATTACTATTTATTACTAAAATATTTACAAGTTAATCTAAATCATTTAATTAACTATAAGAAAATAAATGCGCCTTATTTTAAAGTAGTTATATTCAAATATTGGTCTGAATCATGCCATTCATTAAATAATAACTAATTTGTCAATCTTTTTGAGTATTTAACTAGTTTATTAAATATATTCTTTTTTTTCTGTACTGATTCGTAGTCATGTTAATATATAATTTTATTTAAATAATTAATCTAAATCTCATTTGTTATTATATTATACTGTTATCTTGGTTTTATTGCCTACTCTTTATAGCAATAATTTTGACAAAAATCTAAGATTTACTATATTTTCTGTGTTAATTAATTTTAAAAAGATTATGGAGATATAAGATTTAAAGTATTAAAGCTGATTGAACTTAAATATAAAAACTCATTGAATGAATTAAAATAGGTTACAAAAAGGTGACAAAAGGTAGCATTAAGTCGCCAATAAATCAATAAATAGCACAATTATTGATAGATTTTTATTATAACTTGATTTAGATAACAACTAATTCAAATAATTAACAGTGAAAACAGATATTTTCAATTAAAAAGATAATGAATAATCTTGTCATAACAATGTCACTCCAGCATTTTGAACACTAAGCCTCAATGCCATCAAGGGCGACTGCCTTATATCAGGCTACCTAACCCTAGTGACATGAACTACTGTGGCATGTATAACCATCTCTGGTGCTGCTGCCAGCCATCAAGGCACCTCTACTTGGGCTTTAACGGGCAGCAAGAAATGAGGAGAAGAAGGTTTAGGCATAGGCGCATTTGCTATTTACATTAACACTATTGTAAGCGTCAATATCGCAAGGCTGCCGAAGAGCACCAGTGGTGGTATGGTCCAAAGATAATGTGACCATCTCTAGCAATACTTACAATACTTGTGACTCTATAGGCTATTGGAAGATTAGTGTTTTCGTGCATTGTGAGGTAGAAGAGGATGATGCTGCAAATCCATTTGCGTTGAGACTGTTAGTATAAGGGGAAGGCTTGAAATAGCAATAGTAATAGATTGTCTTATATTCACTGCTTGCAAAACATTGATCACCTTCAGCTCTCTTAGCATAGCAGCCTGCTCCCATTGGTGCGAAGAAGACGTATTAGAGCTCTAAAGTACCAGAGTGGATGGGAACTCCTTTGGTTAAGATGCCAACGGCACATTACGCACAGTGAACTGCTTCAGGATCCCCCTGTCTCCATATTAGCAACATCTCTGCGTCTTCATTGAAGTCCTATAGAAAGAAAGAGAATCTGCAAGATATCTTGCACTACAACATCGAGAAAAGCACTCTGTCTAGAGTGGAAAAGGGCAGGAAGCTATAGAGATCTGATGGTTTGACAATAATGCTTTTCTATCCATATCCGAAACCATCGGCACTAGATGTGTAAACCATCACTTTTGTAAACTCCAATGGCCTTTTGGGAAAAAGTGAAGCTAGATTATCACGACCTTCAAGGAGATGTCTGAGTCGGAAGTTCCACCGTCGTGAGATAGCTCCCGCTGCGTCGAGTGGCGCCACTGATAGCCGCCCATTCGAATATTTGTCACTTATTTCGACTGCAATACTGGAAGTCAAAAATGCCGAAAGTAAAATGCCGAGACTGGATGCCAAGAATGACCAATACAAGACACCAGGAATTCATAATCAAATAACTACTTGATGGCAAATAAAATATACGAGCCCATGCTCATCAACAAGGGTGAGAATGGAGACAGTATACTTTCACTTGATGAAATCACGGAGGCTCAAGATATTGGTTGGGAAAGATCATGGATAAGACTGATATCGAAAAGATGTTTAAGTCTGTGGATTTATTGACTACTCTGGTTCGTCGTTGACCTATGAATGAGACAAATCTCCGCACAAACACACTACAACAGGTCTTCAGAATGCTCGTCAAGGATGGCAATTTCTTCATCTCATCTGTAGAAATCAAGGAAATTTTTGGCTTTGGGAAGAGTAACTAAGTTAAAGCTGTCAATGACATTCAAAACCCCAAAACCCCTTAGTGAGGTTTATAAGTGCTTTGATTTGTAGGGTATTGTTGGGGTCTTATTGGGGTTAGTAGAGAAACGCAGGTTTTATATGAATTTAATGAATATTTAATGAGTATTAGTGTACTTAATTCAAACAAATTTTATCTGTTTATCTTTGTGGTATCTCTTGAACTTAGCTCTCTTTAGTGTGTCAAGTATATCTTTTAATGATGATCTTTGATATGCTGGAGCTTTTACTATGATCATCTCAACAATTTTTTTAATCTCAGTGCATACATCTTCTTGCTTGATATGTTTAACAGCCAAACTAATAGATTACTTTTCTTGCTTTGTTCCGAAGTAAGACATACTTTCCATATCGCACTCTAAGATAATTGCTGCTACAGCCCAGACATCCCACTAAACAGAGCCATTAGTCCACTTCTCTCTTATTGGGAAGTACCCAGGTGTGCCTAGTACTTTAGCTAAAGTCACTATTTCTTACCTTATTGCTCTATTGAAATCAATGACTACTATTTCTAAAGGACAGAGATTAAGCATTACATTTTCTGGCTTCAAATCTCTATGAACATACCCCAGATCATGGAGCTCATTCACACCCTTGGTCATTTCCGTGAGTATCTCATTCAAGTCATCTGGGTATCTATTATGGTAGAGATAATCTCTTAGAGTCATTTCAAACTTCTTAAGTCGTAGTGCAATAAAACCATGTCCAAGAATAACTCCATCGAGTTTTAGCAAGTTTTTGCATTACCTTTTATGAGCCTCTCTAAGTATTATGTATTCATTGGCAAACTCATTTTGATACTGCTCGTTCCTAATAAGATATTTGAAAGGATATACCTTATAAGCATACTCATCAACTACTATGAGTTTTGCCTTGTTAGGCACATCAATATGTAAATAGTTGTCAATGCAAAAACTGAGATCTACTGCATTTAATGCAGGTATATACATAGCCCTCTCTTACAAGCATGCTATATATAATTCATTAGCTGGTTGGTTCATTGACTCAAATCGTTTATGCTTCTTAAGTCTCTCTTCCTGCTCTCTCTATGACTCTATAGTATTGGACTTTCTCTTGGCTTGTATAAGTTTTTATGTTTCTTTATCTTGCATTAAAAACTCGCTTAAATGATGTTTTTGCATGTGTCTTTTAACTTTAGCTGAGTGAGTGTAAGACTTCATGCAAGTCGTGCACTAATACCTGCTATCGACTTTATCATGCTTTAAATATACCTTAAATTTGCCAGAGTGTATCTCTTTGATATGCCTCTTTAAACTGGATTTCGGTTGAGAAGAAATTCAAACACTCCTTGCATTCGAAAGGTTTTATTTTTTCTATTGGTTGCTGTTCCTTTTCTTCCTCAACCAATTCATTTTATGTTTAAACTCCCATCTCTGCTCTACCCTTCTTATCTTTAACTTCAATTATGAAGACCTCTACTTCAAACTCAAGAGCTCTTAGCTCTATCTCCCTCTCAACATAAATAACTTCTGGCTTTTTAGTGGTGCCAAAGTTCAACTATGATTATCCATTGCAAAGAGAAACTTCTTTTCGATTTAAGTTAGCCGCCATGTTTAAATTCAAATTTAAATTTCTATTATAAAGCTCTAATAACCTTTCAAGTTATGGTTACTCTGAATAGGAGTTGTCACAGCAGCAATAATGGTTGATTTAGAGATGTTAGAGTTCATATTTATACTTAGTTAATGACAATAAGTTTTCTTAATTCATGCTTAAAATTTTTAATTTTGGTACCAACTTAGAAAAAATTCAGGTTGGTACTGGTACCAATTAGGTTTTGAACCATTTTGGAACTTTTCCATTAAAACCTCTTTAGATTAAAAGTAGGTACTAATTAATTTTTGGTAATATTAAATTGGTACCAATTAAAATTAAACGAATTTAGTACCAGTACTAATTAAATTTAAACAAATTTAGTACTAATTTAATGGAACTAAATTGATAAAAATGGAGCTCAATCTCTGCAGTTTGTTACAGCTTCTGCAAACTTTCTCCACGTATCTTTGCAGGGTTGACCTCCTATAAGATGCCCATATTTAATAGTAAGATTTTAAACAATAGGATCCAGAAGTCTATAAATTATAATTTGAAATTCATTAATAGGAAGAGGAACAAAGATGGAATCACTCAATGATCAAATGAAAAGAGTCGAGGCTCAAGAAATGATATCAAGATTCAGAAGTAAGGAAGATCTCTATCGATACCTAACTTTACATGGTAAGATAACTTGATGACTATTAACATATTATACAGTTGGTTTATTCCTTCCAACGATGGAAGGTACCAAAATTTCATTCTTAAAAGCAATACTTTGTGAGGAGAAGAAAGCTTTTAAAAATAAAGAGATTAAACTAATAGAAATTCCTAACTACCCTGAGATTTCAGTCACTAATCTTTATGAGGATGCCATGTAAGATGAGGAAGTGGTAGTTTACCTTCCTACCAAGAAACAACTCTCTAATAAACTACCAGAGAGGAACTTTTTCTTTGGTGTTCTTGGTACAATAAAAGAGGAGTATCTCAGAGAAATAATTGAAGAAGCACATAAGAAACGATATTCTATCTCTCCTGAAGACTAGAAAAAGCAAGGCATTCTAATAAGCTCAGCTTGGCTAGAGGAACTTAAGAAGCATCCTTATCTTTCAAGTAAGCTTTGACATATAACTTTGTAGGAAAATCTGGCTCTGGTATATATCTTATGAAAGAGCATGCAAAGGTTCACAGAGAAAGAAAGTCGCAGACAATTCATGAGGTGAGCAAGAAGCTTTATAAAGATGTCTAAAAACCAGATGATATGAACATAGATGCAGGAGCTGGCACTAAGAGAAGAAATATGAGCCCAAGCAAGCCATAAGAAGAGGAGGAGAAAGAGAAGCCAAACCCCTTTATGGGCCAATTTAATATGTGAATATATTCATTCGTTTAAATCTAAAACTTATTTATAAACATTCATTCTTCCTCTCTCTCTCAGCACAAATTGTTCGTCTTATCTACGCTCACTCTCTTACAGCTGCTTTGAATTAAGTCTACTGTATCGATGGGCAAGTCATGCATAAGATGATACAGCAGCAGCTTCTTGTAGTGAGTCTTGATTTAACTCCAGTAGAATTCAATTCCATTAAATTATGGGCTATAAGGAACGTTGTATACAGGAGTTATGTTTAGCTCTTCATAAGCTTTCTTAGACTCCTTAGTCTTATGAACTGAAAGGTTATCAACAAACAGGATGATTTCTTGGTTACTATACTTCTCTCTGAGTTTATGTAGGAACTCTATATACTACTCTCGCTTAATAGAGCGAGGGTGAAAAACATAACTCTCTAAGCCTGAATCTTCACTTATACCAGCTAATATTGCATGGGTGACTACCTTCACTTTTTAGTCATAAACTTCTATATTATCATACTTCTTATACCAAGACTTATTAATAAAAGTGTTGAAGGTGAATACAGCTTCATCAGCGTGTATGAACTTGATGTTATTAGTAATAGCCCTCTGCATTTAATCATATATATATGTTAAATTATTACTATAAAATGGCACTGTAAAATCAATCACTCTCTTCACTCTGTTGACAGTCTTGAAAGTAATACCATTTCTTCTATAAATATTGGCTATAGTCTAAGGAGAGATACGCATGTCAGGAAACTTGCGATGAAACATCACAGCTCGCTAGTCTAATGGAAAGTGTGCCCAATACTTCAAAGTCTTCGAGTCGCAGAGGTAGTCAATATGGTGCTGTGAGAACTTTTATTTTCTTGCAGGATGCTTTCAAGTGCCTGAAATAAAATGGTAAACAGCTAACATGCAGTGATACCTAACAGTAGAGGCACTCTTGTGTAAGAGCTTTGCTATAGCTGCATAATTCAGTACTGGTTTGACTTAATCTATATTAATACTCGTACCATACCTAAGCTTAAGCAGTAAATCTAAATATTTCTCATCATATATAGACCCTAAATTTCGCTAATTTCTATTTCTCATATTGCAAATTGGCCTAATTTCTCTACTAACCCCAATAAGACCCCAACAATACCCTACAAATCAAAGCACTTATAAACCTCACTAAGGGGTTTTGGGGTTTTGATTACTAAGCAAGTTGATGTTAATGGAGAGGGCCAGATTTCCTTCTAAAAATATCGCACGTGATGAAAAATTAAAACTAAGTCGAATAGTAAAACTAGGTATTTTATTATTTCATGCATTTCATCATCACTTCACTTATTTCAACAATCTTTATATAAATATTTAATTATATAATATAGTTTTAATTTTAACTCTCATCAAGATAGACTATAATCAGGTCGACTTAATAATTTCACTTTTCTCTTATTTTAAAATTTAGGTCCTCGCGCATAATGTAATTAGTTGAAATAAAGTATCTGATAATTCAAATTTTCATTTTTAGAGCTTGAATATTCGATATTAATGATGATATCTTATTATTTAAATCTCATTTGGAGGAAAATAAATTGTAAATAGCTAAGCTACCAGTAAATTCAATATTTTGAGCTTTGAATTGTTAAATGACAATATTGCAAATTATTTAATAGCTCCGTTTATGATATGTGCTGTTTAATCTATTTAAAAGCAAAAATTCAATGAATTTATTGGAAAGGATTTTAGTACTTTTAAGTTTTTTTGAGACATAAATTTTCATTTCTTTATTTCTGTTAATGAAATTACTATTATTCAATTAATGGATTATATTTAGTTATTTGACTGCATTTACAATAGTATAATTCAATAAAGTTATAATATAATATAGATTTTAGGATTACTCACTTTTTAAGAATTTAACTTTTACAAATAAAATCAAAGAATAAGAATACAGGAGCTATAAACAACAGGCAAATGCTATAACTTTGACGACAATTACTATGATTACTGATAGTCAATGTAGATGCTTCCTCTGTCAAGAATGATGATTGTACTGTTAAGAATCTCTACATAAACTTTATCAATATGAGAATTGATACTATTATTGATGCTGATCAAAATGTATAAGAAAGTTAACTCATAGACTCAATAGCTATGTTAAGTATGAAAAGCTTCTCTAAATATTCAAAAATAAAAATAGCAAATGTTCATTTTGAAGCTTAACCAAATGAGTATTTGGAGATGTTGGCTCTGCACAAAGCAATTTTTATATAAAATAAGTTTGCAATTTTACTATTATCATTAATAAGATTAGAGGGAGAATAGAAGAATAATATCTATGCATCAATGTCTTAGCAATATGTTCATTACAATGATATTTTGACATCTGCCGTTCCTTACTAAGTATCCCTTTCAGCTACTATTCGCGCTTCTATTTTAATTTATTTATCAAAGGACTTCATTTAGGTCTGGTTTCAATGATTCAGTCAAATTCAATGATGAAATTCTGATTTAATTTGTCCCTTCATCTACTATCAATAATGAATTCTTTACATTAGAAAATTTAAGAAATTAATTAAAAAAAATAAATATTAATAAAGTAAGTTAGTTTTTTAAAAACTAAACGTTAGATGGCAAATTAACTCTGTACTTTTCATTTAAAAATAAAATAAGTTAATATAATCCATACTTAAAAAAAGAACAATTGTCCATCTATCTTAATTTTTAATCTATATATATCGTTAAATGAATTTAAAGTTCATAAGACAACATTTATTTTATTATTTAAATTTACTCTATTATTCACATTTCTCGCAAGCTATATTATTATTTTCATTAAATAATATTAAAAGTAATTAGTTAGTTTTCACTTGACAAAAATCAATTTCGAGAATTATTTGATTCAAAAATATTATTGGAATGTCTCTTAGTTTTTCATACATTTATGGAATATCAAAAGATGATTCAATTTACAAATAATATGTTCATAGCATTTCTTAGACATATAAATTATATATTTTTCACTATTGTGTTAATTTAAAATACATGCTAATGATTAAATTTATATAAAATTACACTTACACTGCTATATTATTCAGTTTCTTTTGTCTTAGTTATTGCTTTATAATATTTTATAAAGGGTTATTATAAAAGCACCACAAGCATGGTTCATCTACCTACTACCTGCATTATCTTGATTAAGCTATTTAATATCTATTGAATTCATGAAAGAATCATCTTTTTATAAAAGGTACAATAATATCATGCTTTATTTAAACTAATTAATTAATTAATTAATTAAATTAAAATATATTGAAGAGATTGTACTTAATACTATGAAAATTTATAAGGAATCCACAAAACACCAAATAAAATTGGTATTATAAAAAGTAACTAAAGGATCAATTAAAAAAGTAGCTTACAGCAATTAACACATGCCATTTAATCTATTCCATGAATCATTTAAGGGTTAGGAATGTCTGAGAATAGTAAGATATGATTAAAATAAGTTTATATTTATTTAAATTTTATTTTATACTAAGATAGTCATGGCTAATTACTTAAGGCAGTAAAGATACTCATCTTGCTAAGAAGCCTCTAAAGCCTAGCTGAGTGAATTTGTAGCACCAATAGAGTACTAGACCAAGAGATAAGGCCGCTATAGGTAAAGTGCAAGGATATTAGGGTTGGGATAAAAACATCATTTTTGGAAGGATTTACAAATATTATATAATTATACTTAAATCATAATTATTTGGCTTTACAACTATAAAGACTTCTGACTGAGATTCAGTCAAGTTGGCATGCCCTTTTCATGTATGACCTAAATGACGTTTCTTGCTATTTGAAAGTCAAGCAATCTAGTTTGCATAATTAGATTCACGCAGGAACATTCCTTGGTTATAATGCATGCAACCACCAATCTTACTTATGAAAATCCCTATAAAAACCACATCTTTTGTCAAAGGTTGTGTACAGCTTAAAATGGAAGATCTGCTATCACGGGGACTAATTAATTGTTCTTCAATAATCAAATTAACTATCTTATAAGTTAGTACATTTCTTATAAATATGTACGAAGGATAATTATAGGTTTTATTATCAACCTTTTTTAATCGATATAATGCTGGCTATCACTTTATTAAATTATATCAATATTTTTAGAAACTGTTATATACACTATTTATTGTGGGCTTTTCATATTCAAATTTAAGAATGTCTGCTACAGCTATTATTAATTAAAAACATTTAGTAACGAAAGAGAAGCTAGTAATGGTAACATGTTCGGCTGTATTTACACAATTCCTTAGAGAGTATAGAGAAGAAACAATTAAATGACTGATGGCTATGGACTTTGAATAAATCTACTAGTCTTTTCAATATAAAGCTTTGAACTAAAATAACGCAGTAGCACTACATATTGCTACTACTGACTTGAATAGTCAACTTCCTTTCATTGCATCTATATGTTATTATATATAATCATTATATATTGAATACATCATTTTAATTATTATTCATAATACTTTATAAATATTAATATAAATCAAATTAAAATGCAATAAAATTGAATAACAATTGACTTGTCTAATATTTTTATTGAAATTGTTTTACTATTAAGATTTTATACAAATTCTCCAAACTTAATTCTCAATATATGCGTGACCCTATGACTAACTATTACCAATGAGAGATAATTTTCAAAAAAATTAAGAAAAGATTTATGAAAGTATAGAAAATTGTAAGAATATTATGATGAAATGATGGAATTAATCAAGGGAAAATTAAAATATTATTTTGATCAATAAAATGATCTTCATTATAAAATGCTGAGGTTAGTCAAATAAATATTGAAATGTTTAACTATAAAAGCAAGAGGCTAGACATCTCACTATTAAAGTAATTAAACCTTTTAGTATTGACTTTAATTTAGTGTATTTTTATTATAATTCAGAGGTAAAAATAAACTAAAAACTAAGATTTCTTGTTATGATGGTATATGTGGCGAAAATAATCATTTTAATAACTCATTATTAACTCTGAATAATATTGCTTATATAAAATTTTGGTAGTATAAGAATATTTAAATTATTAAAATAGGATCATAATTTATTATGAGTCTTATATTCCTCAGAATATTACTGTGTTTAAGTGATCTTTTCCATCGAAAATACAGTTCTTTAAAATAAAAGTCTAACTAAAAAATTATCATAAAAGAGACAAATTAAATTAATTAAAGATTTCATAGGCTTCAAAACAATAAGTTATATAAAATACTATTAAGATTTGTTAATGATTATTAAAAAAGCGGTAGTATTTTTAATGATATAAAGAAATGAAGTATGAAATAATTAAAAAATACCATTATCCACCCCCACACTTCGTAAGATTAATTGATTGATTCTATTCAGCTTAATAACTAATTGTAAATCAAATAACTTTTCATTTATCTCATTAATTTTGATTGTACTTACCGTATTCCTTGTTATCTATAAATTATCAATACAAACTTATCAAAAGATATATATTTTTTTTTAAATGTGTAAAACTGTTATAATTCATTTGCTTTATAAATTTTATTCTTTTATCGTAATATCCTATGATTACTTGTAATTTATTTAATTTTATTACTTAATCTATTTTATCATGTAATTAAATCTTTATAATATTAGGGCATGCTTAAGTACCAAATTTCTTTAAAAAGAAATCTCTTTCAGACAACTTCTATTATTAATTTATAGTTTAAAAGTTTTATTTTTTAAACATCTAAATATGTTTTTTCAGTCTACAGTTCTTTATAGTTTGGTACTTATTCAATGTCTTATTTTTATATAAGAAATTTAGACCATTGCATATAATCCTTTATTACTATAGTTGAAGTATTTTTGTTATTGGGAGAAAATTCCTCTGAAATAAACGTATACAAAAGGTAACACAACCTAATAGTGAAATTAAAAAGAAGTATACATTGATAAAACTCTACTTTTTCGAATGTTTGCAACAACAGCATTTATAATATTTTCTTTCATTATTTATTGTATTACTTTCATTCAAGTTTTCAACCTAAATAATATTGATTAAAAAAAATAATTTTAATATTAAGAGCATTTATTTATTAAGTTGTGGAACTGTAAATTATAGATGGAAAATAATTATTATGTTACTTATATTTTTGTCCATTCAAGAACTGAGTTACTATAAAAATTATATGAAAACAAGATGCTTCATTAATCATAGAATACCATTAATAATAAATACTTTTTTATCAAAATTTTTATGTTAAGGCAAATTAAAAATTTTAGCCTTTTAATAGACAATAATATTTAAATATAATAATGAAAAAATTAGTGAAAAAGAAAATCAAATGCAAAACCAATTATTTATGAATGCTAAATGAGCGTATATTTCATGTATTATTTTACCCCATTCACATTGTTTTGTGTATTGATGTATATTTTCAGCAGTTCATTTACGTGCATTGGATTATTGTAAATTCTTTGAATTCTCCTTGAGCTTAGCTGCAATATCTTTTTTCTTTTGGTTAATCTTGTCAGCTTAGTCATACAACCTCCTTTGCTTCTTTGTCATTTAAATCTTTCTGAGCTCCTCCTCTGCCTCCTGCGATCCCTCCATTTCTGGTCTCTCCACTGTATTGTGACTCTCTGATCTATCTCTTTGTGGTCTACCTCCAAGGCATCTGCCATCTTTTAGTGTCATCCTCTGAAGCCATATCTGCCGCCTCTGCATCCTCCTAAGCCAGCCCTGCATCCTCCTATGTAATTTCCATCGTCATCTCTTCTCTCGCGCCTCTCTGGCTTTCTCTCCTCAATAACACCCCCATTCACGAGTCTCTCCTCCCCCTTGACTTACTCACAAGCTGGAGGCTGGTCTCTACATGTATGGTCTTCTCGGCATTTTTATCAAGCCGGTATTGCAAGGGAAGTCACTGGAAGATCTTCGACCGGGGGGCACCACTCGATTCTCAATGTTTTTATCTACTACGGAGATTGGGTCTCCGACTAAGATATCTATGCTGGGGGCCGAGATAAGTAGAGATCTTTATTTTTTGGACCATCATATGGTATTGAGCGAGCGCTTGAGGTATATTTCCTTAGTAATCGTAGCGATGATGTTGATAAAATTAATCTTAAACTTGCAGATCTCTCTCGCCTGTTGAGCTTTTCCTCTCTGCCCAGAGCGCTGTCCTCTATCTTGCTGTGTGAGGGGCCAGGGCGAATTCTTTAACTGTCTAAAGGGGTTCATTAAAGATGGAGTGCTCTTACTAATGGAGGAGCATAGGAACCTTAAAGTAATATACCGTGTGCGCTGTACTCGTTGGCGTCTTAACCAATGGGGTTTCCATCCACTCTGGCACCTCAGAGCACTTATACGACTTCTTCGCACCAAAGGAAGCAACCTCAAATGGTAAGAGAATAGAAGTTAATCAATGTTAAGGAAGCAGTGAATATTAGACTTTCTATCACTATTGCTCATTCAGTCCCTGCGTTTATACCAACAGTCTCAGCGCAAATTGAGTTGCTACATCATGCTCTTCCAGTACTCAATGCACCAAGGACTACTTGACATACTCTAACACTAATCTTCCAGCTGCTTAAAGGGTCAAAAGTATTTTCGGTCTTGCAAGAGATGGTCACCTTATCATTGGGCTCTACAAAGCCACTGATCCTCTATGGTCATGTGATGTTAATGCATGCAATGGTGTGATAATCAAAGGTATATACGTTTATGTCTGTACTTTCCTCTTCCCCAACTTACGATGCCTGGAGGGCTCCCCGCTGGTAGCACTGGCCCATTGTTGTTACTACTGGAAGCCATTAGTACTAGTTATGTACTCCTTATCATCCTGGATTAGATTACTGTCTAAGGGAGGTCTCCATTTAGAGATGTGATGCTTAATATTCTGATTCAATGTCGTTCATTTATATAGCAGGGTTAATTAGTTTCTGTTAGATTGAAAGTATCTATTTTCAATATTAATTTTTAGTGTTTAATAGCAAACTTGTACAAATCATAATAAACATCTATCATTTATTCTACTATTTATTGATTATTAAAGATTCAATGTTACCTTTTGTCACCTTTTTGTCGCCTTTTTACATTTATAAATGGAGTTTTAACAAAAGAAATTGTATAATTAAAATGATAAATTATATTGAGAATGAATTTTATTAATGAAAATGCGAGACAAAACTTTGAATTTATTAAGAATTAACTTTAAAATTTGTGCATGAAGCTAAAAACTTGGTCAATTTAAATAAGTTGTCTTGACTAATGCTTAGAAAGCTTAGATAAATAAAATTTCAATATAAATAATCAAAGCAACATAAAAAAAAAGATTTATAAATTAGTTTATTAAATCTTAAATATAAAAAATAATTAATAACTAAAAAACGTACATAAAACATATTTTGCATTATAATATTCTATTTATGTAAATGTACAATTCATTGGTGGTCACATGCAACATCACTAAGAAGGGGTCAGACATGGTTCCAATTATGCAAATGGAATTCCTCTACCTAAATATAGCCAGAAAAGTCTATATAGTCATTGATGATAAGGGCAACCCAACATCACTATATCGGAGTCAGAAGTCTATAGTGTTATCAATCCAAATTATTATCATGATTTAAATATATTCTTTTTATAAATTATATTTTTAAAATGATTTTAAATAGATCAAAATAGTTACAATAGCTTTTCTTGATCTTTTTTAAAAAGTTTTAATTTTCTTTAGACTCTATTAATATAAATCTTGTGTCAAAATCTTTAATCTGCCTCTATTTTAAGATATTTACATTGCTTATTAGTCAACTCATTCAAGTTAAGTTTGTTAAGCTGTAGAACATATATATTTGGGCTTATCCTTTTAAGACAAGTTCATTCTTATTTTACAAGATTGATATTTTTTTCCATATATTAATAATAAATAATAATAATAATAATAATTAACTCACATATAGGCCTCAAGGGCTTACAAGTAAAAGGATGTTAAGGGTCAAGCCCTTTTATATGTGCTTTTGAAGTTTAGGTTCCAGATAAATTATTAGATGTGTGATTGATGTGTTTTAACTAGTCTTCTTAATTCACTGCAGTCTTTTTAAATCTCTTTACCAATCTTTGGTTCTCCATCTAGTTTGTCAAAGTTACACTATTCTTCTATCTTAAAGTATAGTTGAGTAAGGGATTAATCAACTAGCTTTTAAAAGTTAGGTTTGATACAGTTTAAATGATCCCACAAGTATAAGATATGATTACAGTTACAAAAGAAAAGTTTACCATTAAGTCTAGATTATTTTAACAAGAACAACGTCATCTTGTTTGACAGGCATTTCGAGAATGTTTAGCCTAGTTAGGCTCAATGCCTGACATTCCTCCGGATTTAGGTATATTCCCGTCTAAGTCTATTATTTAATGGATAGTATCTGCTATGTATCCATACTTATCCTTCCATCTCCCATTGAAAATAGGGAGAGACTCAGTGTCTATTTATTATAAACTTACGATTCCGTCAATTACTATTATTTTACAGTGGAAGGGTGAAAATTTATAAGTGTCAGATTGATTTTGACATAAAATGATCTGATGAAAGAATCAGCTTACTGAGTAAATTTAGCCAGTTTCTATTCTAGGATGTCAAGCGCAATTTCGGTTTGTTTAGGATTTAATGAAGCTAAGATTGGGCAAATTTTAACTTAATATTTATAATATATATATATATATATATATATATATTGTTAATTAACTCTATGGTATAAGGGGTCATCATTATTGAATAGCCTTAATGATGTAGTCTTTGCTTATTCACATAGTTAGCTGATGAGTTTGTCTAAGGTTTAATAAAAATTAGAGTTAACTTAAGCTCCTTAGTATTTTAAAAGCTTTTTGTAGCCTGTGATAGTCTTGAAATCGAAAGCTTTGGCACTGATGTCTACGCATTTGGCATAATTAATATTTATGTTATATTATTATTGTTATTATTATTATTTAATGCTATACAGAAATTAATGCTGGAGATTAAGCCAACCAGATTATATAATCATTTAGGTTATATGATGCTAGATGTTCTCTTAGTTATTGTTTAAATGTTAGTATATCATCACCTTCTTAGAAGAGGAAAACTATATCATTCGCATAAATCTTGATACTATTTAATATAGGAAATTTGTATCTTTGTTCAAAGGTTTGTAAAGCCTTCATATGTACGAGAACAAAGAAAAATGGAGAAGATTTTCCTCCTTATGGGACTCCTCTGGCAACTTTAAATCGTGTTCTGTGGCAATGAAGGTTATACGGTTAAATCATATGTGTAACTAGTATGACCATTTTTTCCCAAAGGTTCATTTTGGATTTTTGGCTGAGGTCTTCAATTTCTGAAGTTGAGACCAGATCAGAATTTTGTTCAGATAAGGCTATCGACTACTCCACTACTAAATAGGCTCTGGTTTCGGGGTGTCGAAAGAAGGAATGGGAACATCTGGAGATTTTTTCAATTCCTTTGGGTTTAGTCCAATATTCTCTGAGAAGTCTATGTACTCAGATATCCATTCCGATATGTCGTCAAGGTCGAGTATAGCCTACAGTTCTTTTTGTGAATACTATTTCAAAAAGCTACTTTTCAAGAACATTCGTGATGTTTTATTTATTAACTTTTTAATTTAATATTCATATATTATCTGATTACAATGAACAACTTCCTAAATATTTAGAATACAGGGAATTATATTTTGATGGTTAGAGACTTGTTGTCCACTACTTGAGGTAGTTGAGTGAGACTACCAATTCTTTTAATATGATTTTGATAATTTAATTTCTTTCCATAGACTAACTTCTCCAACTCTTTTTTACTATTGCGAAAATACAATAATTATTTTATAAAGGAGCCTATTTAAGATTTATTAATGTGTTTACAGCTTCTCAGGATAAATTTGTATTAAGAATACCTCATGATAAGTTAGTGTCACAAAAAATATATCATTAATTAGAATATTATCATATCTGTTCTTATTAATATATTCGTGCCAGCAATAATAGATATATCCTTGATATTTATCTTTCAACTGTCAAATGTTTATATGAAATATTAATCGGTAATTTTATTTTTTAAAATGATCTCTTATATTGTTTATTGTCATTAAATTACATAGTCTACATCCTTCACTTGATTTATAAGTATAATCTTTATAATTTATTATTGTTTAGCTATATATCACTTTTGAATTATATTGATATTTATATATTTAAAAATCATTTTTACTTCTTTCTTTATTATATCTAATTCAATTTAATAACTTAATTATGGACCTAGATCACTTCATAAGACCTAAGTAAGTGAAAGACTAAATCAAAATGTAGGAGAAATCACTTCTAAAAAAGAAAAAGATTTTCCTTACAAAGAACGTAATGGACACAATGATGACATTTAGTTAAGGGGAAAAATGGTAAACTGTGGGATGAGTAATTATTGTAACATCCACAAAGTGATAGTATACAAAAAGCATTGTAATCTAATCAACTAGAAAGGAGATCCAACAAGATTCTCATAGATAATCAGAGAGAAGAGACTAATCAACATGAGCAACCAATAACAGATAGAGATCATTACAAACATAATTTGGCTTAACTAAAGGATAAGGAAACTAGAGGAACACTAATGTTATCTTGTAATTAAGCGATTGTTTAGAGTAGCATACCCCAGGAAATAAGATCATGAATTCAATTAATAGAGTTTGACCACAATTTAATTGAATTGAACATCTAAAATAAGAATCATTAAGATGCATAAAATGAGATTAAATCAGAGAACTATAATAAATTAATTAATAATTAAAAGATAATTGGCATTAAGGAAGAATAATTCCATAAACTGACCAGAATAAAATAAAAGAAATAGTGAAGAAGAGGTGAAGAAACCAGCGAATAGAAAACCAGAAAGATAGGAACACCCCAATAAGAAGAAATTTTGGGAAAGGATTTAAGGGGTTACATTTAACCATAGAGATAGAAGTAAGGATCAGGATTCATTAGGGCTCAGAAAGGATAAAAAACCTTGTAGAACACCACTCAAATAATAAATGGGATTTAAAAGAAGACTGAAGATAAAAAATTCAAACCCAATAAAGAAAATGAATGAGTCTAGGAGTAAGAGAGATTGATTCGATAAAAATAGAGACGGCACAAATTGTATTCAGGGAGACTAGATGATCTTATAGAACTTAATCGACTTGACTGAGGTAAAATGCCAGGATTTCGACAAGATCATCTCCGCTAAAAAAGGCTGGAACCCAATGGTAATAGGAATGGTGGCTATAGTATGCTGCACTAGAACTAAAATGGAAAGGGCGCGAGCTAGACGATTTGATGACCGACAGAGAGCTCGCAGAAGTGGAATTAGAGAGGAAGACCTGTAGTCAGAGAAACAACTCAAGTATGAAAGGGATATCAATGAAGAATGGAAAAACTTTGACCTATAGCCAGGAAACCACATCACTGAAGAGACCATAGAAGCAATCTCAAGACTGATATATTAAAGAAGTTCAATCCAATCAGAAGAACTAGGATCTTATAATACTGCCACCAGTAGTCGTAAAAGACAACGGAATCCGGAGCTTGGAAAAAATATTTGGAAAGACTACCTGGAAAATTGAAAATGGAAGTTCTGGAGAGCCCAGGAAGATATCCAAAGAATAATATTACCGGTTGTGTTGTTAAGGTAACATTAGGAACTGCAAGAACTGGGTAGTTCTGAAGATAGAGAAGTATTCAAAAATTCTTGAGATTCATGGCTCCAGAAGATCAAACGGTAGCTTGACAGTGCTCTAGATGGCTACGAGTCAAATAAATGAACTAATAGAAGGAGCAATGGGGAGAAAGTTTCAGGTATAGAGAATTATAAGCAAGAAGGAGACTTACTAAGTCACAAATCCTGAGTATTGCGAAGTCTGGCAATACTAACAATCAACCTCTTAGCAATGGAATTTGCAGGAGAACCGGTATTTCAAATGTTTGATAACGATTGGGGACATGCAGATATATTACTTGATGCTGAACTTAGAGCTTGGTTTTGTGAAAATAGAAATAGGGAGGTCAGGAATCCTATTAAAGAGGAAGAGATGGAGAGATACATGGTAAGAATAAACGATTTATACTGGCAACAAGCTAACGAGGAAATGGGTAGGATCAGTAGATTTAGACCCATAAATAGACTAATGCGACGACTTGGTAATGAGAGAGGATGTAAATGCTCAAATTGAACAAGAAATTCAAGAAGTGGAATGTAGGTTCAGAGGATTGGTGGAAGTCTTCTCAGAAGTTGAATGCTACCTCTTCAATGGAACATCTAAGCCTGATTTGGAACAGAAAGGAACATCTAAAGAGGTCATTGATCAATATGCAATTGGATTCAGCAAAGCAGGTGAAGAGGAAAAACAAAAGCATAGGAAGGATAAGAAAGAGAATAAGAGAGAACAGGAATAGAGGAAAGAATAATAAGATAACCAGGAGTGAAAGCGTGGAGAACCTCAATTAATAGTGGGTCTAGTACTCGGAGACTCATAAGCATTTTACATAGCAGTAATCATTCTACGTATTTTAGATATTTTTAATTGCCTAAAAATATTTAATACTACTAATAACTTAATTATCACTATTTATTTTCTAATTTTATTGTATTAACATTTTCAAAACTGCTTTTTTTATAATATTATCAAAAATTGCTATGTTTATAATTATATCTAAGTATATATCCCTGCATATATTTTATTAATGTAATTTTGAATATTTTTATCTAAACTATAAACAGACTAAAAATTAATTATTAACATGTATGTTTAATTAATTAATTAATTGATATTTTATCAATATCAAATCTAATATGTAATTGCATTAATTTAAACTAAAACATAAATATTAATATATTAACTAAATGAATTGTTATTGATAAATCTTGAATTAATATTGCTTTGTTTATTATTTTATTTTTAATTATTCATGAATATTTATATGATTTTGTTCTAAATAACAATAACTTGTCTTAATAGAAACATCTATATCAATACTATTCACTTACATTGAAATAAATCACTAACATCTTTAACATAATGCAACTTTATAGTATTAATTTAGATATTTTATATACTTTTACTACAATAAACTTAGTTGTTATTTTATAAAAAAGTAAGTAAGTGTATAATTATAATCTATCAACAATTTAAAAGAATGAATATTATATAAATGTAATTATTTCAAATGAATTAAGTTAAATAAAATTGTATTTTTATAAACATTTGCTTTAATTATACTTTCTTGCGAATAAATTGTATTGAGAGCAAACATTTGAACTAAATTAATAACTTTATATGGCGTAATTATTTAAATTTTTATCATCAGTGTCATGATCAGTAATATTGTATTCATCAAGATTGGGGTAAGAATAGGCCATTCCATTTTTAAAATAAAATTAAAAATTGATTCAACATCCAGATGTTTTAGGAAAACAGAGTTTAGGTCGAGCAATAATAAATAAGAATAGATTTCTATTTCTAATATTTTAAGATAGACTTTAAAATATTAATGATATTATTTTTAATTATGAAAATTTATTAATTGCAGTGAATATAAAATATAATTACTCATAAAATATGATAAAACTATAGCTATTTTCCATATTAAAAATATAACCTTCAACTAAATTTACTACAATTTGAAAAGTAATAATCTGAATGGCTCGATAGAACCCGTATCATCGTAAAGTTCAACCAAAAATGAAGTTTCTGCTGCAATATCAATTTTATCTTCCTTTTCTGTTACTTTAAATGATTGATTTTTGTGTACAGATGTTGTTTCTGGAATGTATAATGTTGATTGAAAGTGGTGATAAAATAAAAATATTTCTTTTACCTTTCTTATTAAATACTTTCCAATAAAATGAAGATTAGAAAAAAGACCTTATAATTAAATTCTACAGTTATATGCCTGTTTAGCTTATGACCTATAAAAGACAAGTTGAAATAACAGAAGGCTTAGTATAGCAAAAATGATTGACATTACACGATTAGTAACTGTCAATGTTTTACTTAATTTCAATGAGTCATTCTATCACTTTTTAATTGTTAATTTATATTTAGGATCATATAATTACTCTAGATTATTTAATATTTTTTAAATCTGTAATAATTATTTCAACCATGAATAATGACTTGAAAAATAAAATATGAGGAAATGAAAATTCTTGTAAATTGATCACAATCTACAAAGTTAGATGCCTACTAATAAAATAAACTTTACTTTTTCCATTAAAAATAATCTAAATTATTTCAAATTATAATTCAATCATAATTACTTAGATATTTTTAATTGAATTTAGATTTTATCAATGTGTCTTTAAGTACTCTATTTCTTTAAATAAGATTGCTTTTGAATAATAAATATCGATTTGCGTTATAATTTTAAATAGAATATTATTTTAAAAGAATTATCTTTGTATAAGAAATTGAATATTTTATTTATTTAATTTATTAATTAAACTTATCATTATCTATTTTAAAAATTGGTTACAATTAGTTGGATTAAATGTCTAATTAAATTTCTTAAACATTTAAATAAATATCATACATATTTATTAAATTGCAATTAAACAAGACTGGGGTAAAACGATAAAAAAGAAATTATATATTTGCTAAAAAACAAAATTTAATAGAGCATCGATCTAATGGAATCTTTGAAGTTTGTCAAAGATATTTAAAATAGCGTCATAAAAACATGCATTATAAGAATACTACTAAGCATTCAGGAATGGATTCAATACAACAACTATTAGAAGTTTAATAGAGGAATATATTTTGCAACAGAAAGCCTTAATTATCTCATCATAAAACCAAACAAAAAAATATCTAAAGCCATTATAATGCCTATACCTGAGACTGTGGTCACTATGATGATCATATAGTATATAATTCTCTTGTGGTTTCTGGAGGTAATTGAGGATTGAGAATCTAAAAACAATATTTTTGTAAACAATGGGACACTCCTTGGTCATGGTCCATGTATATAGTCTGAAATCGTCAAAGTATCTCATTTTCACTAGTCCTCAGCAAAGAGGTGCCTTGCAGAGTCCACTTATTGTATCAATATATCAGGCATTGTAGAGGACCTTCCAAAGCTTAGGTCTGTGGAATATGATTATCTATGGTTGAATACAGGGTGAGTAAGGGTAGATATCAAGGACAACCTCAACATTATAAAACTATCATATATTAAATAATTATTCCAATTAGTATGCTTCAACTAGCTGTAGTACAAACTATCACCTTAACCATTCCTTAGTTTTCACAAATCAAATTAATTTAAATATCAATGAAAGGAACACAAGATTATTACTAAATACTGCCTATAAGGTTAGAATTATAAGATTAACTTAAAGCCTCAGAACTAACTAAATCTTATTATATTCACAACTCATCTATAAATTAATTAATAAATAAGATCTAGTTATAATAGGTAGAATTTTACTATTGACTCAAATCAAATCCTCATACTCAATTTAATAAATTGGAAGAAGATTTTTTAACTTCGGAAAAGTTATAAATACACAACTTATAATACAATTAAAGCGCAAAACCAAAAAATTAAACAATTTAAGTTATGAAGTGGCTTCTTAAAAATGGCGCATTTAGTTTTAATTAGGTCATTCAACTTTAATTGAATTTTAAAAATTTATAGATTAAACATATGGATGCGCTAAAAATTAAACAACATTTGACGGAGTGACACATTAAAAACATGGTTAAAATGCTATAGCTCACACTACTTGTCTACGTCTTTGAAAAACTAAACTTTGTATTTAATAAGAGTGTGAAGTTTGCTCATTAAGACTAACTAAAGACATTAAATAGATTACTGTTTTTTACATAATTATAATCTATTTGAGCAAATTAGATGAAAAAATGCTTCCTTTAGTAGTAGATAATGAATATTTAGAGAATGAAAACAAGATAGAAGGTTCTAAGTAATAACCAATATTCCATTATAATGTGGATATGTTACATCAGATGTTAGTTTGATTAATGATGATACAGATTCATACCATTTTCTTATGTATATTAATCAGATTTTGATCTAATTAGACGGGAAATTAAGACCTGATATTCTTAGATGCCTAGCTAATAGGTGTACTTTCTAACTTAGTGAAAGAAGAGAAACATGCAACAACAATTCAATTCATGAAAAACTCACAGCGAAAACAACTGAAAAAACAACTGGTTGACTATAATTTAAGAAGAAGATAACAAAAGATAACATCGATTCAATAAAAATATTAAGTGAAATCAATGTAGATAAGGTGGTTGATATTTTAAATTCAAATTCAAATAAATTATTGTATTATAATTATTATTAATTATTTGGCAGCTTTTTAATTATTAACAAGAGTACTTATTGTATAGATAATTAAAAAGCTAAAAGCTACCAAATTTAATGTGATCCTTTATAAAACTATTGGCCTGAATTAAAGTTAAATCCTAACAGCTATAAATGGAAACCTCTTTGTCAAAGCCTACCAATGCAGTGTGATAAGTGCTACACCTTTATCTCGAGTCGTCTCAAGTGTCGCCGCCACTCAGTCATTACAAGTAGCAGGGTCCCCAACAAGCAGAAGTGAATGGTGAGAGGAGGTTGGAGTAATAAACAGAGTTGCCTTATAGTGTAACATCATCACAAGCGTCAACATCACAAAGCTACCAAAAAGCATCAGTGCCATTGTAGGGCCTAACGATAAGGTGACCATCTCTTGCAACATCATCAACACTTGCGGCTCTTTCGGTAGTTGAGAGGTTCGTGTTATCTTAATTCAGGCAGTGCCTAGAGCATAGATAGTCTAAGCAGGATGATGTATCAGTAGCGTTTGAACAGAGACTGCTAGCTTAAAAAGCATGAAGATGCGGAGTAATCATGATAGAATGCCGAGATCTTGAAAGCCCCGAAGCCTTATTCAGCTTCGAATCTCTTGGCGCTAAGCCTAGTTCAATAGGTGCGAAGAAGTCATATAATAGGACAGAGGCATCATAGTAGATGGGAATCCCATCAATTGAGATTACAATTGGCATAGAGTTTGCATGAGAGAGCTTCAGGAATCCCTCAAGGCATCCACTCTGCAAGCATGGAGAAAGAGAACATGTCATTTAAAGGAAAGGGACAGTGGCATAGAGTAATTCCTAGGCTTGACTGCTAAAATAGAGTATAATATAAGACAAAGATCAGGAATTGTGCGAATGGCGCCTGGCAAATCAGCCATAGCGTGGGCTAGGAATTAAAGATCTTCGATTATATCTGTCCCTAGGATATATGTCTGAGTCGGAGACTCCACATCCCTGAGTCTTTGCACGGAGAATCGCATGGTACCACTGGCAGCCCCCCATTAGAAGGTTCGCCCCTTACTTCGTTTGCAAAACAGAAAGTCTAAAAATGCTCGATTTCCCAATGTAAGTATTTTGATCATTTTCTGAAGATCCCATCAACATTTTGGCAAAAGTGTCAAAATTCTGACATCGAAATGCTTAAGTGTAGAATATGGTGTGTGTTGAAGAGCCACGATCAAGAGCAAAAACCACAAACTTAACGTGCCATGCTAACAAAAGGAAGGAAAGTATTGCGATTAATCACACGAGGACTTGAAGTCTAAGCAGGGTAAGCTAAACGCAATTGGAGTAATTTCATTTTATCTCTTTCACTCTTAAGCATTCTGCAATACCTGTTGATTCGCCAGTTAAGTTATCTAATTTAGTAATGATGCTCTTGTATAAATATATAATCTCTCCTTTATATTTTTGCCTATTGGGTTTTGTTTCTGTATTTATTTTTTATTTCTCCCAAATTTAAAATTCTTTTAATTACTTGACGAAGTCATGGAACAGTCAGAGACTCAATTACCAAATAGGTTTATCCCTTACATATTATCATATATCTATTGTGTTTTAATAATAAACATCAGCTCCTTAATTTATTTTTATATCTTTTTAATTACTTTATAAGAGATTAAAATCTATCCCCAAAGCTATCAAATTTATTCATTTATGTATATTTTAGCAGTGAATAAAGTAGCTTCATACTGATCTGCATGTCAATATCAATTTAACTTATAATTTTTATTTAAGGCAATCCAATTGTCTATTTTAACCAATTTAAAGGCTCTCAAACTAAGTTAGGGCTTAGTAGTTAATATATTTTTTCATAATATTTTTATTGTTAATAATAAAAATTAATTGTTGTAATGAATAAATATTGTAAGCCTATTTTTTTGTAAGTAAATATATTTTAAACTGGAACTTTAATCCATTCAAAAATATAATGAAATATTAGGAGTTTTATATCAACTGAGTAATGTGAATGTTAACAATTAAGTGCAGTTACAATATGTTTAACTTTAAACACAATTGCCTTATAGTAATGATATAATTTGAATTTATGATAATTTTTCTAAAAATGAGCAATAAAAAATTATTCAAAATATAAACTATGAATAATTAACAGTAAAATACCAAAATAAATATAATAAAAATACATAATAACTTGAATAATCAACCATAAATTAAACTAAAAATTAAAATCAATAACAATTATATCAAATTAGAAATTTAATTACAAAAAGAATTTTTATGCGCAATTAAAATATATATGACTTGATATTACACTATCCAGTTATAAATAAATGTGCCATTAAAACATATTTGCATTTTATTGGGAATAAATCGAAGTTTTATTTTTATATAATAAGAAATAGAATTTTAATATACAGATGAAATTGCAGATTAATAATTGTCAAATATACTTACACAATATAGGAGTATAACCATTAAAATGCAGAAATCATAATTTCAAAAAGAACTGAATTTTTAAATTTATAGTAATATACGGATTGCTTTAATTTGATAAAGCTCTTAATGTAAACAATTAAATATACAGCATATTGTCGATTTAAAACAAAATTATCCGAACTTAATATTTTTTATTTTAATTATAGATAAAATACATAAAAATAGGTAAATTTACATATATTAAAATCAAAGATTGACAAAGCTCTAATTTAACAGTCATGTTTTTAAAATAAGATACATTTAATTCAATGAACAGTTTCAAAATATTATATAATATCATTGGAAATGTTCCATTAAGGTAGATGTAAATTAAATCATATATTATGAAGAAGTTTAATCTTCGATACCTTGCAATAATGTATTATAAGCCTCTACAATTGCAAGTCTTAGCTGTTATGATTTTGCTTGCAATGTTAAGAATTATTAATATGTCTGGTAAATATTGTTGGTTGAAAGCTTCTCCTGAGTGCATCACCAAGCTGCCAATTGCATACAGTGCTTGAAGTTTAGTTTATCTTGAGGAATCTGTACTTGATAGGGCAACTGCTAAAGGCTTGATAAAGTCTTAAAGATATGAACCAATTTGCTCTAACTGCGTTTGCTAGATTTGAGACAATTTCGTAGCCAAGTCTCAAGCACTCTTCGTCTGTAGCTTTAAGTGCAAATACGGCATACTTGCCAAATTCATTTTTGTCAAGCTGTTCCCTACTACATTTTAAGGCCACTCAATGCAGTCAATCCATTCTCAGTTACTTTCTTTTGGTTATTGAAGATCATTACCAAGAGCTTAACGAAATTTGATGCAGTTTTAGTATAAGCCTTTGATCCTACTCTAACCAAAATAATTTAAAGAATTCCTTACAAATAGTCTTGAAAATATTTACTTCTTTATTTACCAAATGTCCCTGGGTTCAAAGTATGCTTAATCATCTACAGAATAGGCTGCAAAAGTTGATATAGCTCATAATTTTAGTTAGTGCCTACATTTTCACAAATAGATGTAAAGCCGAAAGACTAGCCACTGAGACGTTCGTTTGATTTTAATCATGATCTGTTCTTTATGATTTTGTGAGAATCTCATCAGCTATAACATTAAAATATGGTTTCAACTAATGCTCGGTTGGGTTCTCTTGGCAGGCTATTGAAGTTGGCAAATTTTCAATAGCTCTGCAAACTTACAATGAAATTCTAGGTTTATCTATCAGACTTTGCAATAAAGCAGGAATAATTCCAGGTAATACTTGGGAGTTGGTAATGACATCTGAGTAATTTTCACAAATTATAGATATTACCAAAGAAATTGTTTCTCTAACTTTCGTGCTTTAATCGTTGAACATTACAATCACTTTTTGAAGAGATAGAATAAGGAAGTTGATAAATCTCAACCTATCTTGACCTTCTACTATTGCTCCGAAAGCAAGGAAGGCGTAATATCTTTTCTTTAGTAAACATTTTATATATTTTGGGATACAAAAGCCAAGAATGGCTCCATTATTTTATTTCCAACTAATATTTAAATTGCCCCTAACAGTATTCAAATGATAGGGCTACTCCGAACTCATCATCTTCATCTTGCTCATCATCGATATTTAATCTTTAAATGCATTCAACTAGTAGAGTAACAAAATCTTAATAGCATAGAATAATACAGTTTTTACAAATGAATTCTAATTAATTATGGCATGTTCTTCTTCTCCTAAAGATGTCTAAAATTCAATTCCGAGTGCTCTAATCTTTTCAGTATCTGATCAAGCAGATAAAGCAGTTGCATCGCAAATCTCTTTGAAGTGCTATTGAACCATCTCGCACTGTATATTGGTTTTTGTTCACTAAATAATATATCATATTTTAAAAACATCACTGTTATATTAAAGCTTTGTTAATCTTTGATGTGAGAAAATGCCAATTTGTCTATTTTTTATGTATTTTATTGATAATAAACAATAAAATGATTTGAGTATTTAAGCACTATGTGAAAAACAAAAATGACATTTATTCTTGGATTTACTTGTATCAAATGTAGACTCTAACTATTCAAGACCAATAACTTGACAATCATTATAAAACAAATATCACATTAATTATAGTTATTAAATTGTAGGATATAATGTCACATTTCTAAATAAAAAATCATTTCTAAAAGAATGTTATACACTTTAAATCCATTAATAATTCACTTTTATGTTTTACATTAATTTTAGATTGAAATATACAAGGTAGGGTTTGTAGGTTACTCGATTTCCTTATTTGAAAGTTCAGAACTGTGAGATGGTCAGGTATCCCTGTCGTTCTCACTTTCTAAGTATTTTTAGAGATAAAAGCCACTAAAATGGAAAATAAATTAGAATAATTTGCTATTGAAATAGACTTATAGCGTTTAAACTTTGTTTTATAACTTCATTTTGGAGTGTAGTCTCTATAATTATATAAATTTATTAACCATAAATTATTCTTAATGGTAATGAATATGTTAGAATAAATACTCTGTTCTCTATCAATTGTTACATATTATTCTTAATGTTGCCTTGGTAGGTTTGATGGCTAAGTATTATTTAACAGCTATTGGCTTAAATATCGAGTTTAATGATTGCATAACTTCAGGAATTAAATCTACTCAAGTTTACATTAATGAAATAATAATTGCATTATAATTAATATAAATTGTTACTTTTTATGTTACAGCTTGAAAGAATGATACAATTATAAGTAATGAGTTGTTATAATCAACTATTATTCCACTTAAACTGAACTACAAGCTATATCTCTTACTTCTGTTAATTCCACTTTAAATCCCATGATTTTTATTAATTAGGAATCACTAATTCTACATAAATTATAAATATTATATTATCATATATTATGTCCTAGTCAGTTAATAAGAAATATAAATGCAAGAAATGTTAAAGCAAGATAGTTCTTTAATCAACTCACAGGTTTGAAACATTCATTTGGTTATTGTCCATAAAAATGCACAGAGCAAGCAAATCTTCAAATTCGTAGAAGGTCCTATTCATTGAAATAATGATTTAAAAATGTAAATGTATGCTTGTCCTGATTTGGCCAGGTTAAGTCGCAGGGAAGATATGTTTGGTTCCTGCATGAGATAAGCAGCAAACTAGTTAGTAGTTTAAAGTTGGAGATTGCTCAAATAAACAGCTAGATGGCTTGAGGCTGATAAAGCCATTTTCTAGTTTATTTAACTCCAAGAGATTTCAATGTAAATGCTTTAAATTTAAACTAATAATTATCATTTATATTATTTGATATATTTATATTACTTTTATAATTATAATTCTTTCTAGATAATAAATGTATAATTATGTGCAGTAGTAAGTAACACGACATCACTAAACTTTAGATTAAGCTGTCTAAGAGTTATTTAGAACAATGCTACAGATTTTAAATCCACAAATTAGAAGATAAACTTGAAAGATGATTAATCATAGAGATAAACTTCTTAGTCTGGGATCAGATATTAGTTTTTATAACATACTCCTAAGAAAATATTGATTTACTATCATTTTTTTAATAACAATGGGTTGATTTATATTTATAATAAGAGATATTATTATTAAAATTAAATAAAGAGCTAGTTAAGGAAAATTTAGAATAAATTAAAATAAATACAAAAGTAATAAGCATGAATATTTGAGCAAGTTATTATATCAAAGCTCAGTGCTATTAATCTTTAAGTACATAGCCAAAGAACGTCCACTCTTATCTAACATTTATGATGTTCTTATAAATAAATTAGAAAATGAATTTTTAATATTAGTAAAAGTAATAATAGCAATAGTTATAGTAAATTTTAAAATGTACATTTCATCATCCTCGTCATCATCATTTTCATCACCAATATCGACTTCGTGTGTCTCTCTCTCATCATTTTCATCGCCAATATTGACTTCGTGTGTCTCTATCTCTGCGGCATCATGGATTTTCTCTTCGTTGACTCCTTCAGTTTTACCAGGTGCGCTACCCTGTGAAAATAAAATTTTAGAAATATTTTTTGTAACTTACATTAATGTTGAATAACACAGAGGTTACTGATTAGACATTTTTTAAATTGTTTATTTCTTTATTTAATTATTTAATACAATTCACTTTATTCAAAATATATCGTAATTGTATGGCTTGGCATAAACCTCCTGCTTGAGTCTTTCAGAGCACATCTTATCTACAGATCCGAAAATCTCATAAGGCTTTTAGTAATGCTCCCAAACCGGTGCTACAATTACATTCTCAGCTCTATAATAGGATACTATGTCGAGAACCTTTCCTTTCTTCGTAATTATAAACTTTTCAAAGCAAGGAGCAGTGTAGAAATCCAATTACAGTGAATTTTTCCTGTTTTAGTCAACTTCAGCCACATGCTTCATAAACTTCTTCTTTTAATTCCTACACATATGATAAAAATTATTCTGATAGGCATGTCCAAAAAACTTATACTCTGAAATAGTAGGGTAAGGCAAATATTGCTTAATTATCCAAGCAGGGTCTATCATCACAACCTCATATAATCTTCCGTATCATTTCATACAAACAAAAACTATTGCTTCCCTCAATTTTTGGTCTCTAAAATTACCTAGAAAGCACTGGATTTGTGAGCATTCTATGAGTAAGAACCTTTATCTATCTTTTAATTGCAATCAGCTCATAATTTTTGTAAATTATGATTTTAACTATTGATTATCCCTTGTATATACCATTCTTTCTCTATTGTTTGATTTGATCTGCAATGAGGTTAGTCGCTTGTAGTTTTTCCTTGCAAGTAGTGATATGGCGAGTGCAGATGTAGCTCCTTTCAAATTATTTTTAGCAGTAAAAGTAAGAAATGTTCATTTGTTACTCCCATTATCTTGTGAGCTTATGTTCCTCTTTATGCTTTTTATTCATGTGAGTCCTACCTAATGGAACTTGATTATCGTAGGTTTTAGCGCAATAGTTGCACTCTATCCGCACTGTATCGCCGATGACTGGCAGCTTTTTTCTATTTCCTAAAATCTAAAGTTCTATATTACTAACAATGATTGGTCATTTATAAATATAAGTACATACTTTGTAGTATAATAAGTTTATCAAGAACTAAATATTTGAAAATCAGCAATTTGTAACCATTTTTTTTAAAAAAGAGCAAAATTTTCCCGTTTTCAAAATGGTTTAAAATATCAAAAAGCCTTGTTTTTCTATTTTACTTTACAAGTATTTCATCCCCAAATAGGCATCTTTTCTCAACCTATTATTAGTGGTTTTCATTATTATAATTAATCAACTAATTTTTCAATTAAGATTCTAGATCATCTTCATTATTAAAAGTTTATAATTATTAAATAATCATTATCTGTTTAATGTTTGAAATTAGTCTTGTAAGTCTAATATAAAAATAATCAAGGCAAGATTTTTAAAACCCTAATAATTATATGATTTAGAGAAAAGCTGTAAATCATCCTACAAATCTTCCAAAGCTAAATAATGTCGGCAAGCATATTGTGTTATAGAGATGCTCACAGTTGGTTTTTGAAACCAAGATCCAATATATCTTACTTAATATAAGGGAAAGTATATTTCATTAAATAGCGAATCACTTAGGTAAAATAGAGATATAATTAATCTAGAGATATTAAATATTAATCAGTATGATATATAATTGGTGGTATTAATGTTTTTTGCAGTGTAATATAACTCTGTATTAGTTAGTTAGGAATATATTTATTACTAGCTGGATGAACTGTATCAGACGTGTAATTGTTAGAGTCTGCTGGGCTAACAGTCCCTCGGTGATTATTCTTGTTTTTTTCTTCTTTTGATCATACTTGGTTGAGATATCATCAGCTTCGATTGCCTTGGTAACTTCATTTAGAATTAGAATCTTTTGATCTTTAATGAGAGCTCTTGCAATAGCGATTCTTTGCTTCTTACCTCCTGATAAAATAGATCCCTTAAGTCCACAACTCTTATCGAATCCTTCATGCAATTTGAAGTCTCACCTGTAGATATAAGTACAATGGCTCTTCAAGACCAGTAGTTGTCCCCGCAGTAGGAGTAGTACTGGTAACATCTGGGGGCTTTATCCCTGGCACTCTTGGACCTCCTCAGCTGTAGCTGCTCCTGTTTTCCATTCAATGCCAAAAACAGACAGAGATATATCCTCCACTCATTATATATTATACTTATTTCATTAAATATTAAATATTTTATTTTCTTTCGATTAGTTATACCTGTGTTTATGTAATTTACAAAAAAATTAATTTTTGTTATTTTAAATTTTATTCTTAAATATAAGACCCATAGAATGTAAGCATCAATACATAAAAAAAAGTGGGAATAGATAATCCTTTATTTATAATAATCCAATTCACTTGCAATATTTCATGTATCATATATATAAAATTTAAATTCTGAAATAAATTATAAGATTTTTTGCCCAAGGTTTAATAAATCTCATTATATTAAGTTTATAGGATGATACTATAATAATTCAAGCTTATAAATTAAAATGTATAAATACAACTATTTGGTATTTCTGATAAGTATAATTTCAAATAAATCATAGAATTTTAGGCTTAGATCAATGAATCTACTAATTATTATATGTGAACTGTTATACTTATTTAAAATCTTAATTATATAAATCAATTATTGAAATTAATTTTAGGATGGAGAACAGCCAAGTAAGGCCACATTACTATAGGAAGCTTCAGTAAAAGTTTAGATCTAAGCATGACGGGACAAAATTTCAGTGATACAATAGTAACTACTTCAAGACTAAACAATTATTTTAGAAAGGTACCACCTTCCTCCAGATAATATATTAACAATGCGATTAATAAAGACTTCCTGGTTGGGAGCAAGGACCTACCGAAAAGCGGCGAAATCCAAGCTTTCAACGTGCCTCACTACGATAAGTTCTCTATATGCAAATTTTTAAAGAGATTAAGGAAGACCCACAGAAAATGTGATTCAAAAACTATTAAGAAGACAATCGAATCCTTCTATGCCGAAAATATATATAAATATATATGAGTTTCTAGGCAACCTATGGGCAAACAAAAAAAAGTAATTAAAAAAAAATGCAAACATAATTAGAAGTATAAAATATGCTGAAGAAGACAAACAAGTTTAAATATATCAGGAAAGATATAAATAAAAAACTATATAGTGAGCCCTTTTTCTATAGTCAGTAAAGGAACTTATCATGTCTTCTAGAAACTAAAGGCAAAACATTGTCACTTCTAAAATACAATTAAAAGCCATGAATTCAAAGAAAGAAAACATAGCTCAATGATGTACCAGCGACAGGGATGCAGAGAAATCAATCGAGGATTTAAATGAATATAATAATATTGTAAAGGATTTTTAGGTTCAGTTGCGTAGAAGCCAGCTGAGAAATTCTATCTAAGGCTGCAATTGCATAGAAAGCAAAATTATCAGCTGCCCTTGATAAGTACAGTATTTGGAGGTGACTAATGTCAATACACTTTGAGGAATCATCAGGTAAAGATATAAAATACAATTTTTATCAGGATTTTTGGCGTATTCCATCTGCCAATAACTTCTTAAAATGCCTATCATCCCTCATTCAAATTATGCTACTATTGCTCCCCGTCATCGATGTAAACGTGCCTACTTTGACAAAGAAGACCCTTACCTTTGCAAAAAGTATTAATCCTTTTTATTTGTAAGACAATCAGAGAAGCGCCTATAACAATAGAATGACTCATGTGAGACAATGAAGACTTATATTGAAACAATGCCTTTTACAGTGAAATTGCAGTGAACTTTCCCAAAAGCTATCTCGCCAACCATAGAATATTTTTCAATTCTGACTTCGATCTACTGAGGAAACATGTGATTTTTATGCTGAATAGCGGTGATAGTGAGGGAAGGGTGTTTTCATTTCCTGGGCGGGCTCTCTCAGCCTATGAAAACACAGAATTGAGTGACATCAAATCTTCTCGGGCCTCGTTCGTGGTCATGCCTTGTCCAAAATGGTGTTTTGATGGCGTATTCGTGATTAGCGCCCCGTAATTAACAAGACTTGTTGGTCGAGAAGTTTCGGAGAGCAGTTTTAAATTTTTCGAAAATGTCAAAAAGTATGCGTTTCGTATCGAAAAACGGCAAAAACCGATGCCAAATTCACCATTTTTTCATTAAAAAATCATAAAATTGCAATAATTTTCAAAATTCATTGCTAATTTTTTATACATGAAAATTAGTCATTTTTGGCTTCATTTAACGAAGATTTACTATATTATTTTATAAATTTAGGCTATTTTTGGCTGAAACGGTAAATAATTTTATAAGGATTTTATTTTTATTTTAAAAATATTATTGACTTTAACAATATGAACAATGGCTTTAACTATTTGAACAATGACTTTAACTATATGAGCGATGACTATCACATGCCCACCATTATCCCTACTATTACGAAGAAGACCCTTGCCCAGGCCAAGAATTTTTTCTTTTCATCAATAAGAGAATGGGAGAAATGATTGTGATTGATGTGACGAAGCAGAGGACAAAGGACTCTCATAGTGAAACAATGCCTTTTACAGTGAAATTGCAGTGAACTTTCCCAAAAGCTATCTCGGGAACCATTGAATATTTTTCAATTCTGACTTCGATCTACTGAGGAAACATATGATTTTTATGCTGAATAGCGGGGATAGTGAGGGAAGGGTGTTTTCATTTCCTGTGCGGGCTCTCTCAGCCTATGAAAACACAGAATTGAGTGACATCAAATCTTCTCGGGCCTCGTTCGTGGTCATGCCTTGTCCAAAATGGTGTTTTGATGGCGTATTCGTGATTAGCGCCCCGTAATTAACAAGACTTGTTGGTCGAGAAATTTCGGAGAGCAGTTTTAAATTTTTCGAAAACTTCAAAAGTATGCGTTTCGTATCGAGAAACGGCAAAAACCGATGCCAAATTCACCATTTTTTCATTAAAAAATCATAAAATTGCAATAATTTTCAAAATTCATTGCTAATATTTTATACATGAAAATTATTCATTTTTTGGCTTCATTTAACAAAGATTTACTATATTATTATATAAATTTAGGCTGTTTTTGGCTTAAACGGTATGTAATTTTTTGAGATTTTATTTTTATTTTAAAAATATTATTGACTTTAACAATATGAACAATGGCTTTAACTATTTGAACAATGACTTTATTACTATATGAGCGATGACTATCACATGCCCACCATTATCCCTACTATTACGAAAAAGACCCTTGCCCAGGCCAAGAATTTTTTCTTTTCATCAATAAGAGAATGAGAGAAATGATTGTGATTGATGTGACGAAGCAGAGGACAAAGGACTCTCATAGTGAAACAATGCCTTTTACAGTGAAATTGCAGTGAACTTTCCCAAAAGCTAGCTATCTCGGGAACCATTAAATATTTTTCAATTCTGACTTCGATCTACCGAGGAAACATATGATTTCGATGCTGAATAGCGGGGATAGGGAGGGAAGGGTGTTTTCATTTCCTGGGCGGGCTCTCTCAGCCTATGAAAACACAGAATTGAGCAACAGCAAATCTTCTCGGGCCTCGTTCGTGGTCATCCCGTGTCCAAAATGGTGTTTTGATGGCGTATTCGTGATTAGCACCCCGTAATTAACAAGACTAGTTGGTCGAAAAGTTTCGGAGAGCAGTTTTAAATTTTTCGAAAATGTCAAAAAGTATGCGTTTCGTATCGAAAAACGGCAAAAACCGATGCCAAATTCATCTTTTTTTCATTAAAAAATCATAAAATTACAATAATTATCAAAATTCATTGCTAATATTTTATACATGAAAAATAGTCATTTTTTGGCTTCAATTAACAAAGATTTACTATATTATTATATAAATTTAGGCTGTTTTGAGCTTAAACGGTATGAGATTTATTGAGATTTTATTTTTATAATAAGATACTGGCTCGCTTTAACTATTTGACTATTCAACTGTATCCCTGCTGTGCGTTTTAAAAATACCATTTCTTCACTTTCGATATGTTCCTGTGGCATGGATGCTGAGAAATCCATCCAGGATTTAAATGAATATAGTAATATTGTTAAGGATTTTGATTTTCAATTGTGTAGAAGCCAACTGAGAAATTCTATCTTAGGCTGCAATTGCATCGAAGGCACAATTATCAGCTGCCCTTGATGAGTACATTATTTGGAGGTGACTAATGTCAATACACTTTGAGGAATCCTCAGGTGAAGATAAAAAATACAATTTTTATAATGATTTTTGGCGTATTCCACCTGCCCATAACTTCTTAGAATGCCTATCTTCCCTCATTCTTATTATGCTTCTATTGCTCCCCGTCATTGATATATCGTAGTACTGCCCCTGCTGGGCGTGTTAATAATATTATTATATTGAAGATCTTTTCAGACTTTGAAGAAATCCGTAGAGTGTCATGTACCTGAGATTTTAATTATGGAATTAGATGAGATATAAGGACAACTGGGAGAAATCGTTGTCCTGAGGATGAGAGAATATAGTGAAGATGATTAGTTATCTTTTAATAAATAGTCTCAGCAATGTTTATGATTGCATTATATATAAATCTTATTTGTTTTAAGTGCTTTTCGTATAACCTACTGAATTTTTTGTCTGTCTACACTCTCTATCACTCAACTATGCCAAACTAGATTGAATCTAAAGTCTTTGTTTACTAGTTATGTTTTGTTGTAATTCTTGATTATCAAATATATCTCTTCAATGCAATTATACTTTGAGCTATTAGGGGAATAGAATATGCACTCTTATCCATAGCTTCTAATTTTGGTTTATACAGTCCTAGTGTGATGTACGCTTTAATTGTACCAAATTAAAATGACACTTTCTGTAGAGATCTTACATTAAAATACTCGAGAAAGGCTTAACAGTCATTAGCTTCTGACCTCCATTCCAGCAATTTCCGATTATAGCTGGAAAGGTTTTTTTAAGTGATCCCCTACTTGTTTGGCAAGCAGTTATTGTATAGAAGTGGCCATGATTTTATTTTTATTTGGAATAGCTCGATTATGATTTCGTAAATGTATATTATTTTTGATAGTTATTCTGTGCAATAGTAAGTCTTTGCTAGTAAATTGTAGTCATTTTCTTTCATGTATTCATCAACTTGTATTTTATTTGTGTTTTTAAGTATAGACCTCTAAGTTGATAGGCCATTAAATGTTTTCAGGATAGTACCTATTGAGCTAAATAGTCCATGATTAAAGCGATAAGCCCTTCAAATTTTTTAGCGTTGAAGGTAAAATAACATACTATACGAAGGCCTCAGATAAAGTTGTTTTCAGTAAAAATAGAAAATAAATTCAAATATGGAAAACTTTTAGAAATAATATAATATATAAATAGCATTCTTGAATAAATATAAAAATATAGTAATAAGATAGTTATTTTACTTATTCAAATTATCTTATATATTTTGTTACCAAGTAGCAAGAGTTATTTATTTTTACTTCTTCGTCCTAATCATAATAAATGTATAAGTAAATATAAATAAATAATAAAAATAAATCAATTAAATTAAAATTAAATGATCTTTTTACAATTATTAAATTTGATTTATGTTTGTATTTCGAAATGAGTGATTTATAAATAAACTTCTATTAAAACTATCAAAATTTAAAAACAACAAACTTTTTATGTTTAAAATATGGTGATTAATAAAATATACAAAAATAATTAATAAATCTAATTTGAAAGTTATACCATACATTCTTAATTATTTTATTTGAATACACTAATATAAATATTGGAACCAAGTAGTAAAAATAAATAACTTTTTCTACTTAGTCCCAAAGTCTATATTAATAAATTTAATTAATCAAACAAATTTCTAATTAATTATAAAAGCATCATCATCAACATTTATTTATAGTTCTCTGTATTGTAAGAATTTGACGATTCACGATTTTTACAGATTCTATCTACTCTGCTTTGTTTTTGTCTTTGGACTATTTCTATGGAAAATCTATCGGAAAAATTTTCTTACTAAATAAACAGCAACACCTAAGATGAGAGATACTTATTGGTAGCTTGCCAAAGCTTAGTTGTATAAAGTACGAGTTTAAGCACCATACCTGAGTTAACATCCATATTTTAAAAGTTTGTTTTGATATTTGCCTTTTAAACTTTCCATTAATTTAATAGATGTATAATTTTATTTCTCAAAAATATATTTCGTTTTATTACCAAACAATCTTGAGTCATAGCAATATTTAACCTAGATTTATAGATGATTGATTTAAAAAGAGCTAAGCAATAAAACACTTATAAATTTATTTATAGTTAAATCTGTTGAATTAATCAATATAAATATGAAATTTTATCTTAGAACTTGGAGGCAAAGAGTAAAACCAGCATTATTAATTGAGGAATTGCAGAAGTTGCAAGCTTAAATTTTCAATGGATAAAAGAACTACCACTGATATAACAATGACATTGACTTACTTAAGAATAGAAGATTGTCAAATGATAATCTAAATGATTTATAAATGAAATATTAATTATTTAATTTATTGAAGATGAATTATACAGGAACGATTTAACATCGTAATTGATTAGTTTTTTATCAATAAGTGTGCAAACATTTATTAAAGTTTTTGCATTAAAGATCCTAAATATTATAAAAAATTATATGATTGGCAAAGTTGAGAAAGAAAGAAATAAAATATTCTTAAATAAGTATTGTTATATTAAATAATCAAAAATGCTGAAAAATAAAATGAATTATCCTATATTTAAAGTAAAAAACAATGATAAAAGAGTAAATAACAACTTAAATAATTGATATCATAGTAATTACAATATAGATAAAAGACATAAGCTCTAAAAATATTAAAATATTTGGAAAAAAATAAACATATAGTAAATAGGTAAATAAGAAACACAGAATGGGAGTACTGAGCAAAATACAAATGGACATCATACAAGGTGACATTGAAATCAACTAATTTCAGCATCTTGCACAATACACAATAGACATCATCTAACTAAACAAAAGTCAATGGGGACTACACATGCTAGAAATTATTACTTTCATAGTTAGAAAAATCATAAGAAAAGGGTTATAGATAGTCAAT
>ARYC01019440.1:0-23703 GCA_000711775.1 Oxytricha trifallax | reverse complement strand
AGTACATTATTTGGAGGTGACTAATGTCAATACACTTTGAGGAATCCTCAGGTGAAGATAAAAAATACAATTTTTATAATGATTTTTGGCGTATTCCACCTGCCCATAACTTCTTAGAATGCCTATCTTCCCTCATTCTTATTATGCTTCTATTGCTCCCCGTCATTGATATATCGTAGTACTGCCCCTGCTGGGCGTGTTAATAATATTATTATATTGAAGATCTTTTCAGACTTTGAAGAAATCCGTAGAGTGTCATGTACCTGAGATTTTAATTATGGAATTAGATGAGATATAAGGACAACTGGGAGAAATCGTTGTCCTGAGGATGAGAGAATATAGTGAAGATGATTAGTTATCTTTTAATAAATAGTCTCAGCAATGTTTATGATTGCATTATATATAAATCTTATTTGTTTTAAGTGCTTTTCGTATAACCTACTGAATTTTTTGTCTGTCTACACTCTCTATCACTCAACTATGCCAAACTAGATTGAATCTAAAGTCTTTGTTTACTAGTTATGTTTTGTTGTAATTCTTGATTATCAAATATATCTCTTCAATGCAATTATACTTTGAGCTATTAGGGGAATAGAATATGCACTCTTATCCATAGCTTCTAATTTTGGTTTATACAGTCCTAGTGTGATGTACGCTTTAATTGTACCAAATTAAAATGACACTTTCTGTAGAGATCTTACATTAAAATACTCGAGAAAGGCTTAACAGTCATTAGCTTCTGACCTCCATTCCAGCAATTTCCGATTATAGCTGGAAAGGTTTTTTTAAGTGATCCCCTACTTGTTTGGCAAGCAGTTATTGTATAGAAGTGGCCATGATTTTATTTTTATTTGGAATAGCTCGATTATGATTTCGTAAATGTATATTATTTTTGATAGTTATTCTGTGCAATAGTAAGTCTTTGCTAGTAAATTGTAGTCATTTTCTTTCATGTATTCATCAACTTGTATTTTATTTGTGTTTTTAAGTATAGACCTCTAAGTTGATAGGCCATTAAATGTTTTCAGGATAGTACCTATTGAGCTAAATAGTCCATGATTAAAGCGATAAGCCCTTCAAATTTTTTAGCGTTGAAGGTAAAATAACATACTATACGAAGGCCTCAGATAAAGTTGTTTTCAGTAAAAATAGAAAATAAATTCAAATATGGAAAACTTTTAGAAATAATATAATATATAAATAGCATTCTTGAATAAATATAAAAATATAGTAATAAGATAGTTATTTTACTTATTCAAATTATCTTATATATTTTGTTACCAAGTAGCAAGAGTTATTTATTTTTACTTCTTCGTCCTAATCATAATAAATGTATAAGTAAATATAAATAAATAATAAAAATAAATCAATTAAATTAAAATTAAATGATCTTTTTACAATTATTAAATTTGATTTATGTTTGTATTTCGAAATGAGTGATTTATAAATAAACTTCTATTAAAACTATCAAAATTTAAAAACAACAAACTTTTTATGTTTAAAATATGGTGATTAATAAAATATACAAAAATAATTAATAAATCTAATTTGAAAGTTATACCATACATTCTTAATTATTTTATTTGAATACACTAATATAAATATTGGAACCAAGTAGTAAAAATAAATAACTTTTTCTACTTAGTCCCAAAGTCTATATTAATAAATTTAATTAATCAAACAAATTTCTAATTAATTATAAAAGCATCATCATCAACATTTATTTATAGTTCTCTGTATTGTAAGAATTTGACGATTCACGATTTTTACAGATTCTATCTACTCTGCTTTGTTTTTGTCTTTGGACTATTTCTATGGAAAATCTATCGGAAAAATTTTCTTACTAAATAAACAGCAACACCTAAGATGAGAGATACTTATTGGTAGCTTGCCAAAGCTTAGTTGTATAAAGTACGAGTTTAAGCACCATACCTGAGTTAACATCCATATTTTAAAAGTTTGTTTTGATATTTGCCTTTTAAACTTTCCATTAATTTAATAGATGTATAATTTTATTTCTCAAAAATATATTTCGTTTTATTACCAAACAATCTTGAGTCATAGCAATATTTAACCTAGATTTATAGATGATTGATTTAAAAAGAGCTAAGCAATAAAACACTTATAAATTTATTTATAGTTAAATCTGTTGAATTAATCAATATAAATATGAAATTTTATCTTAGAACTTGGAGGCAAAGAGTAAAACCAGCATTATTAATTGAGGAATTGCAGAAGTTGCAAGCTTAAATTTTCAATGGATAAAAGAACTACCACTGATATAACAATGACATTGACTTACTTAAGAATAGAAGATTGTCAAATGATAATCTAAATGATTTATAAATGAAATATTAATTATTTAATTTATTGAAGATGAATTATACAGGAACGATTTAACATCGTAATTGATTAGTTTTTTATCAATAAGTGTGCAAACATTTATTAAAGTTTTTGCATTAAAGATCCTAAATATTATAAAAAATTATATGATTGGCAAAGTTGAGAAAGAAAGAAATAAAATATTCTTAAATAAGTATTGTTATATTAAATAATCAAAAATGCTGAAAAATAAAATGAATTATCCTATATTTAAAGTAAAAAACAATGATAAAAGAGTAAATAACAACTTAAATAATTGATATCATAGTAATTACAATATAGATAAAAGACATAAGCTCTAAAAATATTAAAATATTTGGAAAAAAATAAACATATAGTAAATAGGTAAATAAGAAACACAGAATGGGAGTACTGAGCAAAATACAAATGGACATCATACAAGGTGACATTGAAATCAACTAATTTCAGCATCTTGCACAATACACAATAGACATCATCTAACTAAACAAAAGTCAATGGGGACTACACATGCTAGAAATTATTACTTTCATAGTTAGAAAAATCATAAGAAAAGGGTTATAGATAGTCAATTAGTTCCAACTAAACCTAACAAAAATACAGTTAGACAAAGGAAACAACTGCGAGGCAGTACAACTATGGACACAATAAACCTTTCAGATGCTCAGATTAGCATCGATAAACAACATATTCTAAAACCACAACAGAGTACAACAAAATCCCAATAAACTCTCACAAGAGCACTAAGCAATGCTAGTCTAGAAAAACCAGCCTCACCACCTATGGAGGCTGAGCAGAAATCAAGAGAGAGTAGTAACCATGAAAACGACGACTACTATACAATAGTTGAATATCTCCCAATCCCTAAAAGAAGAGCCAACTTCATAACAAAAAGAGTAATCTACTCAGATAATGAGGAAGACTGGAGTTCGGTGGAAGAAGAAGAAAAACAAAAATACGGTGAGTACGACGAAGGAAGCTAATACATAGAGAGCTCAAAAGAACACACATACTACATAGATAGAGACACTGAAGAAAAGAAGGAATCCATTAATCACTCCTTCACATACCCAGTCAAAAATTCAATGTAATCAAATAAGTCACAGAATTAAATTAGTACTAAATAAGAGATTAAAAAGGAATTTCCTTTTAAAATTTAGTACTAAATATGGATCTTAATTAAAGTGAAATCAATAATAAATTAATTGTTATTAAACTGGATTCTACTAAGGGGTATACCATCACCAAGGCGTAAACATAAGACAGATTCGACATAAGAGAATCTTGTATCTCAACATGGATGATGGATGAGTCCAATCAACAGTAAGATGTAAAGTAATAATCTGAAGATACTCAAACGCTATCACTACCATATTTGCCAATCTAGACCACAAGAAACTAATTGAAATAGTCAATAGGGACGGATAATTAGGAGAAAACATAAAAAACCTTATCAAATCAGCAGTTAAAACACCAGCTGACCTACTTGGTTTTGTGAGACTATTTAACATAGACATTCTCAAGAATGTCACAGCGAATGATACAAGCCCCATATCTGAAAACTCTGACTATCATGGCTACTTAAGCAAGGTTGAAATATATGTAAAGTGACTCCAAAAGCATGCATATTTCCTAAAGAGTGCCATTATACTTATAGTCACTGCCAGATGTAAAAAACCCATAGCCTCAAAGAACTTGAAATTTTCAATCAACGTTAATAAATTTGACGCCTAAATCAAATTTGGAGATTTGGGCGAGCAAGTCTAAATCCTCAACCAAAGAAGAAGAGGAAGAAGAGGCAGACCCTAAAATAGGAGAATGCAGAGAGGCATAGGAAAATGAAGAAGATGAAGACTCAGTATACACGGAGAGAATCTCCGAAAATTAACTAAAAGGGCTTGTCCCTTATAAGTTACCAAGCTTTTCTGATTAGGGGTCCCCAGAGACCTCAACGTGATCATATTATTATTATTATTAGTGAGGAAATAAATTTTTATTTAAGTCTACAATTATATAATTTATGTAGATTATAAGTTCTTATGAAAACAAATACAATTGAAACATACCTTGAATACCAAAAATAAACGCATAATTTAATTTTATAGACTAGAAGTAATAAAACAAGCTTTATTAAAAATTACTGCTAAAATCATTAAAAATAAAAAATTTATAATACAATATCATTACAAACTCCACAATATGTTTTAGAATTTACTACTGTTTGAATACACGAGTGGTCAAGAAGTGACCCATAGTGTCCGAAAATATTTTTTTTGGATTCTCCTTCCTCACATACTCATCGAAACCACTTGAAGTTCATATACTATGGGAACATGATACTGACCATTGTATAGTCTCAGGTATTTTAATGGCAATTTATCTATTGATGAATTAGATTTATGATGAGAAAATGAAGGTTATCTATAGCAAAAATGATTACTCATCCAGACTTCTATCTTCACTTTCTTACCCTGCATTCTGCCATAAATAGTCATACTACACATAAATATGCTTAAGCAGATCATCTACAAAGCCTGACACCTTGAGACCATTGTTGGACACTTTAAGGCACCTCTAGACTAAGAACTAAAGAAAATGAGAGATTTGGACAATTTCTGAATGTATAGATGGACCATGCCTATAGAATAAAAAAATAATTGAAGTAAGAAGTCAGTAGAACGTTTTCTTTTTAATTTTTTACTATCATTGACTACATTTAAATATTTAAATATATCATATTTTTATAATAAATCTGCATATATTTATAAGATATAATTTACCTTATTAGTTTTATTTTTGAAATTTAAATATGCCTTAGAAGTTCATTTAATCTTGCTCACAATAAATATCAAAACAAAAATTTAATAATTTAAGCAGATTAACCATTAAATACAATGATTATAGCCCGAGGAATCCAATTTGCATAATTAAAATATTATTAGACCACTTTTAAGTGTACTTCCATGCCAAGTCCAATCCTAATTAATCCTTATGAAAAAGACCTTATTTGTCACTAACTTGACTTAACTCTGCCATCTATCATTATTGGACGTCTCAACGACATGGGTCTTGTAGGGCAGCCTTGAAAACCTAGATCTTTAGATTATGACATTTAAAGGATAACCACAGAGTAGGATATGTCATGGATAAGGACAAGGGTCGAAAATGTTCCCATCTCAGATAAATCATTTTTCCAATAATTATATAGACATCTCAAATCATCGTAAAAATATACTATTATTGTAATTAGCCTATCCTGGTCTTTGGTCAAGTATGATGTCATCTTAAATATTGACCATAAACACGTTTCTGACTATTTAAGGCCTGACATATAATTTACAAAGAAAAATAAAGTTAAGATTCTTAATAAAATGATTAATAAGGAACAGGATTTGTCATAGAAAGTGCTTCAACACAGTAACAATTTTTAGATTTTTATTTTTTATTATCACAATTTGTAATTTTATTCAATTAAGTTAATCTATTTATTAATTTTTATTATGCTTATAATAATTTATTTGTTGTTGAAGTAATTAGAAAAAGTGATGATAAATAATTTAGATTTTCTAAACTTAAAAATAATTATGATTTTATTTTTTTAAGTATTATTAAATATAAGACTTTGAATAGATGAAGAGTAGCATGTCCATATATTATTGTTATTTTATTTTGTCTTATTGTTAATTTATTTATCAGTAATTAGTATTTAGCAAAATTAAAGTTTCACAATTTCAAGATTTGTTCTTTAATGTTTTTTTATTTAAAATAGTTTTATTTACTCTATATTTTATATCTTAATATCTTTTTAAATGCGTATATTAAGTTATTTCCTGATTTTTTAAATATTTAGCTAAAATCTTATGAATTTGAAAGAATGGATAAATTTTAGATCAACATTTTTGCTAAAATTAACTAAGAATATATCTTACACATCTTCCTAATCTCTCATCATCTCTTCATGCTTTATATTAGTTTCTTGTAGGCGTCTGCCCCGATCATCTGTTTTAAGTCATCGAGACTTTCTATTGTATCATGCTAATTTTATGCATCAGATATAGCATATAGCAGCACTTTACTAATCGCTTTTTGTAAATTAGAGCCATGAGCTATTCAAGCTTGTCTAGCTTTTCGATCGCTAACTGCTTCATTTTATGGAGAATTTTCAACTTTGGTAGGCTAGAGATTGGAAAGTATTTTGACTGTAAAGCCCCCATGCTTCTTGAGCTCCTTCCTCTCATTTAGAGATATTAAGCCTCAGAGTTTAAATCACATGCAATAAGTAATTGAGCGTCAGCTCTAAACCAAGTGTTGTAGCCATAACTTTCATCCTGATTGAGCATTAAACCCCAGTTTATCAGAATTAGATTTCCTCCAAAATACCTTGTGATTTGCCCATTCTTACCTTGATTGTGCCAAATTCATCTATCATGTTTTTCAAAATGTCCTTATCATCATCGGTGCAAAAGACAATGAAGGAGACAGCTTTACCCTCATTGCTTTATTTCGTTTTTTTATTTATTAAAGCCTCTCATCTGCATTTCAGGATATTATAATGTATCATCCCTAATCCTAGCTCATACCAATCGATATCTCATACTCACTCTTGAATTTCAAAACTTTAAGCTGAATCAAAACCCCAAAACCCCTTAGTGAGGTTTATAAGTGCTTTGATTAGTAGGGTAAAGTTGGGGTTTTATTAGGGTTAGTAGAGAAAACGCAAGTTTATTGAGACTTTAATATGTATTTAATGAGTATTAGTTTAATTATATCACACGAATTTTACTTGCTTGTCTTTGTTGTATCTCTTGAATCTCGCTTTCTTTAGTGGTTCGAGCATATCGTCTAAGGATTGTCTTGGATATGCTGGAGCTCTTACTATTATCTTCTCTACAATCTTCTTTATTTCTTAGCATACATCATCTTGTTTTATGTGCTTCTCAGCTAGATTTATTGATTATTTTTCATATTTTGTATTAATGTAAGTCATGCTTTCCATATCGCACTCTAAAATTATTGCAGCTACTGCCCAAACATCCCACTAAATAGAGCCATTAGTCCATTTCTCTCTGATTGGGAAGTAACCTGGAGTACCAAGAACCTTTGCTAAGGTTACAATCTCTTATCTTAAGGCTCTATTAAAATCGATTACAACTACTTCTAAAGGGCAAAGGTTTAGCATAACATTTTCAGGCTTCAAATCTCTATGAACGTATCCAAGCTCGTGAAGTTCCTAAACACCCTTTATCATATTAGATAGAATATCATTCAAGTCATCTGGGTATCTGTTTTAATATAGATAATCTCGGAGAGTCATTTCAAACTTTTTTAGCCTTAGTGCGATGAAACCAAACCCTAAAATAACACCATCTAGCTTGAGCAAATTCTTGCAATCTTTTTTCTAAGCCTCTCTAAGTACAATATATTCGTTAGCAAACTCATTTTGATACTGCTCGTTTTTAAGGAGATAGCTGAAAGGATATACCTTGTAGGCATAGTCATCAACCACTATGAGTTTTGCTTTAGCAGGTACGTTTATATGTAAGTAGTTTTCAATACAACTGCTAAGGTCTACTGCATTTAGTGCAGGAATATACATGGCTCTCTCTTAAAAGCATGCTAAAAAGACATTACCAGCAGGTTGATTCATTAATTCTATTCGCTTCTGCCTCTTGAGCTTCTCCTGTTGTTCTTTTTAAGTCTCAAGATTATTAGATTTTCTTTTAGCGGGCACTAATTTCTAAGTCTCTTTATCTTAAATCAAGAACTCACTTAGGTGATGCTTCTGCATATGTTTCTTAACTTTAGCTGAGTGAGTATAAGACTTCTCACAAGTCGTGCACTAGTACCTGCCATCGACCTTATCATGCTTAAAATACACCTTAGCTTTCCCAGAGTGAACCTCTTTCATATGTCTCTTCAAACTGGAATCAGTAGAGAAAAAATTTTAGCAGTCTTAGCATTCAAAAGTTTTAATCCTTTAAATCTGAAGCTGTTCCTTTTCTTCCTCAACATCTTTTATTGATGTTTAAACTTCTATTTCAGCTTTCTCTTTCATGTTTTAAACCTATATAATAAAAACCTGTGCTTCAAATTCAAGAGCTCTTAGCTCTGCCTCCCTCTCAATATATATAATTTCTTGTTTCTTGGTTGAACCAAAGTTAAGCATTGATTGACCTGCTCCTAAAAGTGCCGCTCTACGATTCAAGTGGACCGCCATGTTTAAATTCAAATTTAAATTTCTATTATAAAGCTCTTAAAGCCTCTATAGCTATAGCTGGACTATATAGGAGTTGCTACAGCATTAATGATGGTTTGATCTCAGCTCTAAGACTTCATATTTATACTCAGTTTATAACTATAATTTTTGTAATTTTGCACTTAATAATTTTGATTCTGGTACCAACTCAGATAAAGTTCAGGTTGGTACTGGTACCAATTAAGTTTTGAACCAGATTGGAACTTTTCCATTAAAACCTCACTGGATTAAAACTAGGTACTAATTAAGTTTTGGTACTATTAAATTGGTACCAATTAAACTTAAACGAATTTAGTACCGGTACTAATTAAATTTAAACAAATTTAGTACTAATTTAATGGAACTAAATTGATAAAAATGGAGCTCCATCTCTGAAGTTTGTTACAGCTTCTGCGAACCTTCTCCACGTATCCTTACAGGGTTGACCTCCTATAAGATGCCCATATTTAATAGTAAGATTTAAAGGATAGGATCCAGAAGTCTATAAATTAAAACTTGAAATTCATTAATAGGAAGAGGAACAAAGATGGAATCATTCAATGAACAAATGAAAAGGGTTGTGGCTCAAGAAATGATATCAAGATTCAGAAGCAAGGAGGATCTCTATCGATACCTTACTTATCATGGTAAAATAAATTTATGTTAATCAACGGTGTATACAGTTGGTCTATTCCTTCCAACGATGGAAGGTACTAAAATATCATTCTTAAAAGCAATACTCTGCGAGGAGAGGAAGCTTTTAAAAACATAGAAATCAAACTGATTGAAATACCTAACTACCCAGAGATTTCAGTCACAAATCTCTACGAGGATGCAATGAAAGATGATGAAGTGGTTATTTACCTTCCTAGCAAGAAGCAGCTCTCAAATAAGTTGCCTGAAAGAAACTTCTTCTTTGGTGTTCTTGGTACAATCAAAGAGGATTATTTGAGAGAAATTATGGAAGAAGCTCATAAGAAACGCTACTCTATTTCTCCTGAAGATTAAAAGAAGCAAGGAATACTAATAAGCGAGACGTGGCTAGCAGAGCTTAAGAAGCATCCTTATCTCTCTAGTAAGCTTTGATTTATAACTTTTTAGGGAAACCTGGAACTGGTATATTTCTAATGAAAGAGAATGCAAAGGTTCACAGAGAGAGAAAGTCTCAAACCATTCATTAAGTTAGCAAGAGACTTTATAATGAAGTTTAAAAGTCTGATGAAATGAACATAGATGCTGGTGCTGGTACAAAGAGAAGAAACATGGGTCCTAGTAAAGCACCAGAGGAAGAAAAGAAAGAGAAGCCGAATCCATTTAAGAGTTCGTTTGATATGTGAAATAATTCATTCATTTAAGTCTAACACTTATTAATAAACATTCATTCTTCCTTTCCTTGCACATATCGTAGTCTAGTCTTTACCCACTCTCTTGCAACTACTCTGTATTAAGTCTACTGTGTCGATTGGTAGATCATGCATTAGGTGATACAGCAAGAGTTTCTTGTAGTGAGTCTTAATCTAACTCCAATAGAATTCGATTCCATTAAATTGAGGACTGTAAGGAACGTTATACACAGGAGTTATCTTTTACTCTTCATAAGCTTTCTTAGATTCCTTAGTCTTATGAACTGAGAGGTTATCAACAAACAGGATGATCTCTTGATCGTTGTACTTATCTCTTAGCTTATGTAAGAACTCTATATACTGCTCTCGCTTAATAGAGCGAGGATGAATAACATAAGTTTCTAAGCCTGAATCTTCACTGATACCAGCCAAAATTGCGTGAGTGACAACCTTAACCTTTTAGTCATACACTTCTATATTATCGTACTTCTTGTACCAAGACTTATTAATAAAGGTGTTGAACGTAAACACAGCTTCATCAGCGTGTATGAACTTGATGTTATTATCAACAGACCTCTGCATTTAATCATATATATAGTTTAAATTATTACTATAAAATGGCAGAGTAAAGTCAATCACTCTCTTCACTCTATTGACAGTCTTGAAGGTAATACCATTCCTTCAATAAATATTTGCGATAGTCTATGGTGAGATACGCATGTCAGGAAACTTGCGATGAAACATCACAGCTCGCTAGTCAAGTGGGAAATGTGCCCAATACTTAAGAGTCTTAGAATCGCAGAGATATTCAATATGCTGCTAAGAGAACTTTTATTTTCTTACAGGATGTTATCAAGAACCAGAATTGAAATGCTAAACAGCTAACAAGCAGTGATACCTTACAGTCGAAGCACTCTTACACAATAGCTTTGCAATCGCACAATAATTCATCACTGGTTTGAGTTAGTCTATATTAATACTCGCACCTTACCTAAGCTTAAGCAGTAAATGTAAATACTTCTCATCATAAATAGACCCCAAAAATCGCTAATTTCTATTTCTCATTTTGCAAACTGGCCTAATTTCTCTACTTACCCTAATAAAACCCCAACTTTACCCTACTAATCAAAGCACTTATAAACCTCACTAAGGGGTTTTGGAGTTTTGAATGCACACTTGAGCGAGAGCTCTTAAAATACCAAAATCGCAAGTTGCACTAAACATGTAAGATCTTGCCAAACCTAAATCCGATATACTATTCAGTTGACCCACATGAAAATAAAATGGATTTCTCCAAGTAATTTAATTAAATTCATCAAGAATTAATACCTAAAGGCTTTAGAAAATTTTAAGTTTACAGCTTGAGAATCGAATCTGGAACTAATATAACAACCTTTTTTCCTTACTGGATCCATTAGCAAGCTAAAAGTCCTTCGACCCAAGTTTTCCAGATGCAATAGGCATCTAGATTTGAATACTATTTTGCTAATGATTTAAAATCAAGGCAACTATTGTTGATTAATAAATTGAGTCCTTGTAATCTAAACAGCTCTCCTCCAAAGATTATGAACATTTGAGGATGTCATCGAGAGTGATTGTAATATCAGAGTTTTAAGATTTTTAAAAGTCCTCTCATATTTTCAAACTCCTACTTTCAATCATTGATAGATTGTTTATATTTAGGTGGCTGATTGCATTTTACTTAGCTCTCTCATCCATAAAGTCTCGTCTGAACTAAATAATTGTTCTAGTTGATTAAGTTCGTAGTCTTAGAATGATTAAAGCACGATTATTAATTGCTTAAGCTGCAAATTTATGTGCTCAAGCTTCGAGAGCATTGTCAAAAGTATTCTTTTCTATGAAAAACTCCTAGAAGCTCATTGAGTAAATTGGACGGGTCCTGCTTTACTTTTAAAATCTAAATCATTGTGATAATGTCTTCTCTATGGAACTTGTTGATTTCCTGATTGTTGGGATAAAATCGTTGTAGATGAAGTGATATTTATCTCTAACTATCATACCTGCTTCTATTTTATAGAAGCCACTCTTATTTAGGAATTATCGAAAGATTATATTGGTCTTTGGTGATGCAAAGGTCTTGATTAATGAAGTAGCTTTTAAATCTATTAATAAACTGACTAGTCCCATTGTCATTGGCTGATTATTGTCTTTCAGATGTCTGTTAATGGATGATGTCATCATACCTAAAATCTACTTTTCAGCTTAGTCAAATGTTACAAATTTTGATAGAGAGTGTATATCAATGTCTGCCCCTCTAATGGTAACTCTTTAATAATTGATGCTGCCTCCAACTGAAACTTCAAGATTTGCGATTGTGAATATACTTTGAACTCTTTCTCAATGCTTTGGATCTCTCTTGTTATAAACACTCAATTATATGAATTAGCTAATGCCTTAATTAGCTGTCAATACATTTGCTATAAAATTCTCTGTCTTACAGAAGCGACTAATTCAACTTCTATATCAAGTTGAGCTGAAATTCATCTTCAAGCTCAGAGAAATGCTGAGTAATGAACACTGAGAGTTGAGTAATATCATTCTAAAATTGGAAAGCTAGCGATGGACTATCGCTTGAAGTCCCGAGTCTTTATCTTTAAAAGTACTTTTTGTACTTTAATGGCATAGCTCTATCTGATTCTTTTTTACTTAATAATGAGTCTTCCTTGGTTTTCACTCCAGTTAAAGCTCATCTGAGATTTCATCTCTTAACTCGGATATAGTTTTTAATCAGATAGCGGTCGAGATCATTTATAGGGTATTCTGACAACTTGGGATGGCCTTGAATATCTTTGAAAGTTTTTTAGTAGCAATTGGTAATAAAGCTTATGGCCATTTGGCCTCTTAGCATTGCACTTTGGTATCTTACTGATCATAGTATGTTTTAAAGTCTTTTTATTCAATCAGTAGAAATAGTGGCAGATTTATGAAAATATAAAATCTTAAAATACATTGAAATTATAAATAACGAAAGATTATTATGATTAATTTAAATAAATTCTCTTATTTATATTAAAATATAGATAAAATGGGTGCAAGTGATTAATATTATTTTTTTACTACTTGCGCTCATTTATATTATATTTATAATTCATAATTTTTATTTTAAATGTTTTATTTTAAAAATATATTAATTTATGAAATTGCTTCTCTACTAATATGAAATGTAATTTATTAACTCTTTTATTTTTTAGTGAATTAATTTAATTTATACATAAAAATCTTTTTATTTTTAAGATTAGTTACTTTAATAATTGTATTTTTTGAAAATAATTCATAGTTTTACATTTGAATAAATTAAACTTAACAAAGATTAAAATCAAACATCATTTAAATAATTAAATATAAATTGACAATCAAACATATATAAATTAAAAATTATATTATCAAAAATGGGCTTAAGTAGCATATATAAATAAATTTTAATTATTCAATTAAAATACAAAAATGGGAAAAATTAAAATAAATGGTTGTCATTATACTTGTAAATTTTCTATTGTTAAAAATTACTAATTCCCCATATTTACTCTCTTTGTATTATATTTATTGAATATTAGACATATTTGAGGTTACTTATGATTAAAATTTATAAGAAGTACATAGTTACTAACTGAATATAATTAATAATAGGATACTTGGTATGATGTAATTTAATATATCGCTTAAACTAAATTGCCCACTTATTTAAATTACATAATTCACTCTCTAATCATTCTACGGTTTCTTTATAGTCTTCAGTTCCTTGCTTAAAGAGTTTACCTTTTGCTTTAATTTATGATAGCTGCATTAAATGGCAAATAGCATTTAATTATTTTGTTCAACTTTGAACTATCTCCAGACTTTTTCTTCATCTAATTAATACTAATCTACTTTGCTGTGTTTCTAGTACAGTTTCTGTGTAGTCTTTTTGAAGAAATCCTTTCATAGTATCGATCTATATGAAATTAACCAAACTTATTACCATTTCTTCGTACTTTATTACTTTCAGTAATGACTTTTCCCTCTTCTCATTCTGTTTTTTCCTTGTATTAATAGGCCTAATTGCTCAATATTAAATTTATGGAGACGATTTTTAAGTATAAGGACTTGAGTAATTCTTTTGGATACTGCTTTATAACAATCGTTAATAAATTTATGAATTTTATTTGGGGGGGGGGTCTAAGTCGGTGGCAGAAATTTTTCGAAAACCTAAGTCGGTGGCAACATTAATTTTTCAAAATTCACCAAAATCCTAAGTCGGTGGCATAATAAAATTTTTTTCTTTTTCCAATTGGGAATCAATAAGTACCTCAATATATATGAAAATTTTATCACAGAAAGTTAATCAATCTCCATCATAACAACTTAGACATTTGACGGACACAGTTTAACATATAAAATAAATTAGAATTCATAAATAATTTGTATCCCTTTATCAAATAATTTTAAATAAAAATATAACTATATAAATATCAATGAAATATTATCACATTGAAAAATAAATATAAATTGAAAAAATTAAAATCGAAGTATGTTACACATTAATTGTCAATGTGATAATATTTCATTGATATTTATATAGTTATATTTTTATTTAAAATTATTTGATAAAGGGATACAAATTATTTATGAATTCTAATTTATTTTATATGTTAAACTGTGTCCGTCAAATGTCTAAGTTGTTATGATGGAGATTGATTAACTTTCTGTGATAAAATTTTCATATAAATATTGAGGTACTTATTGATTCCCAATTGGAAATAGAAAAAAATTTTATAATGCCACCGACTTAGGATTTTGGTGAATTTTGAAAAATTAATGTTGCCACCGACTTAGGTTTTCGAAAAATTTCTGCCACCGACTTAGACCCCCCCCCCTTTTATTTTTATTAAGAAAAATTATAAGCAGGATATAGATCTTTGAATATTTTGTCTGTCTTTGTCAAATACTAGAAGATTAGTTTGCCTGATATATAATGAGCTTGGATTTTGGTATCAGAATTAAAGCAGCATGCTAACATTTTAATCTATTGATTAGTTGTCTCGTAAGGGTTATATATTCTTTTTTCTTTTAATTCCTTCTCAAAAGTCTCTCTAACTAACAATTCTATTTGCTGCATATTTTATTGTATTAGTGCTAAACTTCCTAGCTTTTCCTCACATTGTTGATCTTTGGCTCTATTAAGCTCCTGTTTATTCTGTTTAATACATAATTTATACATTTACTCTTGATTGCTCTAAATAGCAAGTTTACCAACGGCTTTAACATCTTCTGGATCTTATTATATAAAATACAATTCTCCATTTTATAATTAATAGTTCTGATTTATCTCTCTAATTTATTATTTTCTCCTCCAATTGTCTTATACATACTTTACAGTCGCTGTTGTATGTGTTTTCTTATTAAAATAGTTTCAAACAGCCATTTTAGAAAGATTTTAAAAAAGTACTCTTTCTATTTCTTAGGCCATGGCTTATTCACCATCCTAACATTTAGAAATCAAAGTGCATTTTGACTAATATGTTTGTTTATATATTTGTATTAATTTAGTTTTGCAAATAAGAAACTTATATTTATATAAAGAAACAATGTTAAAAGATTTATGGATTTTACAAATAATACATATTATTTATATTTAATTATTTGTATCTGAGAAAACTAAATATTATATTATTACTAATTTCATTTCATACTAAACTTAAAATGCCATATTGATTAAATTCACATTTCTTTAAGAACTTAATAATATTTATACTGCATAATTAATTAAGCATAAGCATAATTACATAATAAATTGGTTATCTTTGATTTACTCCTTTTAGTTATGCTATTTATTCATATTTCGAAATATTATTAACCAAAATAATTATATAGAAGCTTTCTATTTTTCAATTTAACGACTATTAAAGCTGAGTCTTTTTTGTTTGCTTCTTTTCCTAACACTGAATATTTATTACAATTTCCTTTTCTATTTGGCCTTTGGTACTAGAACTGAATACAATTGTAATTAGCCTCTTAATCTATAGATATCACCCTTTTAAGAATGGATAATCTTTCTTGAAATCTCTGAGTGAAAGATTATATATACCCCTCAATTTCATTTGGTATCACTGAACTGAATTTGATTTGCTAAATGTTTGTCGAACTGTGTTGTTTAGGCTTCAGATTAATTAATTCTTTTGTTTGATTAGTTAGTTTATAGTAATAAAATTGTGCTCTCGAATTCTTATGGTTGTTTAATGGAGTTCTCTCCTAGCTGTTGTTAATCTCAACTCAAAGATCTTCGTAATCTTTGAATCTGTCTCTGTAATTGAATGTGACTTCTATCATTTTCTTATAGAACTTATTCTTATACTCTTGGTATTCTTGTTCCTCTAAACTTTGAGGAATTTTATATAACATATTATTGTCCTTTCAATAATGTTTGTCTATTTATAATTTATTTTCTCAATTACTGCATCTTTTAACTTATAAATGTTATATATTAATTTTATATGTTGAGTTTGTTTACTACAGCTATCATTATTATTAATACATAGTCTCCTCAGTCATCTAGTATTTTTAGTATTCTAATTTAACTAATATTTCATCAGACATAAGATGTTTATGATTTATATTAGTAAATTATCTATCAATCATTTTTTTTCTGAGAATATTTAAGAATTTGTTTAGTAACTTGATTTATTTATTGCTTCGCAAGCCTATAATATAATTAGCCATCACAAAGGTCTTTAAATGCTGAAATAGAGTCTCATCTCACAGTTAACTATTGTTTTGTTTTGACTAGTTGCAATTTTGGTCTTTTATAATGAATAGTTTGAATGTTCTTTCTGAGCTCTTGTATGCTTTTAATGATTTTTTGTTTTTGCCTTCTAAAGTCTCATGAAATTCTGTAATTTAGATTAAACATTATTGATGCTCTTCTGATCTATATCTGTTATTTTATCTTTGGTGTTGTTGTCTCTCAATTAAGAAAAATTGAGTGTAATTCCAGTGTGGAATGCTAATTAATTTCCTTTCTTTTTACACAATATGCTATCACTTATGTCATATATATTTGTAGATTAGTTGGGATATATATTTGTGCTACCAATACTGTGTCGTATTTTGTGGTGTTAATAGATTTTAATAATCTTTGGTAGAATTCCGTTAGTTTTTCTATCTCATTCTTTGTTTTTTTTAAAGAATTCTCATGCTAAGACAAATACTTATACCTAAGCATTTTCATATTTGACTTTAAGTAACCCTTATAGTTCATTTATTGATAAATTTATTTTGTGTAAAAAATAACAATTATATGATAATGAGTTTGAGATTGTGGGATTTCATTGTTTCTCTTTAGCATACTAGTTCTAGTTCAATTTCTTTCAAATTTTTCCCTACTCATTATTGTTAATTAAAATGTCGTCATCTGTAAATGTTATTAGATTCCCTTGTTTGATTAAGGATATCAGCTCTTTTGAAGAGTACATTGCATCTTGTCAGTAAATGAATATTTAATTAAATCACGTTAGGTTGCACCTTTATAAAAAATGAATTTTAAGGAATATATTTTATTAATTACTTATATCAAATATACCTTCTTTATTAATAATAATAATATTTTAAGATTTAAAAGCAAATAAACAAAAGCATTAATTTGAAAGAATTAAAATAAATGAATTTAAGCTATTATCTAGGCACATGAGAATACCCAATCATCAAATAAATTAGACATTTTTAATTAAAAAATATAACCAAATTCATAATATTTGGGAAATTTTTATTTAAAAAATACATGATTAATGTATAAATACTAACTGCCTCTAACTCTTACATTAGTTATATTTGATAGATGTAATACCTTATATATTTTTTTATTAAATTATTATTATAACTTTTTATTATGAATAAGAAATTGAGTAAGTTAGATTCCTTTTATTGAATTCTTATAAATTATTGTGTATTGTCCTTAGATTCTACTGAAGATGTAGGGAATGCTGTCCACTACATAGCTTCTTTGATTGCAATATTTCAATATATTAAAGAATTATAAATAAATTGCTTGCTTGTATGATATACACTTGGATATTTAAACATTATGAATTCAATGATAATATTGTAAGATATTGAATATTCTAATAATAATATACAGTTATCTCTCTTTCGTATTAAAATAAAACCCCAAAGCTATTATTTAAAATATTTTGTAAACGATAGAAATTAAGAAAGATTCAATTGCATTAAACTTAATACCATTTGAATCACTTCACAAATTCGCTAATCTCTCTCTCTTAACGTCTTTAGCTGTTCCATCCTCTCGTTTTCAAAATCTATGAAGTCTTCGCTTGCTCTATCCATAGGTCTGAATTTCTTAGCTTCACTGGTCAATGACTCCACGGTAGTTCTTGTGAGAGCGGTCTTGAACTTGAGGAGGAACTACAGGGGGATGTGGTGGGAGCTTATCATGAGCTTGACCAAGTCCTTGCCTAATCGGTGAACAATAGTGTTTCTTCTCTGTTTCAAAAGCTCACTCACCTTTTTCTTGATCGTTCTAGTTGAACTTGCTTCACGTATCAGCAAGGTTCTTCTCCACAGTATTCTGAAAAGTCTGCCAAAATACCACCAAGCGAGTAGATTTTGCTTTCAAGCTGGCCCATTCGAGAGCGATCATCGCCTCAGAGTGGTATTCCTCGTTGATCCCACTAATGTACTCTTAGTGATAGGGTGGCGCCTTCATTTTGTCTAGGTCAGCTCTTAGCTCCAGTATCTTGCTCGATATATCCAGGTCGCTCTCTATGCTCGTTCTAGATGGTCGATTTAACAAATTTGAGAACTTTTCACATCGAGATAATTAGGTCGTAATTTTAGCGCAAGCCTTTTTGCAAGCGAATTTCGGACCTTTTTTGAGAATGAACGTTAGATGAATAGCAACTCAGTTGAGAGAGCATGGTATGTTCTAGTGAGTTACAAATCCCTACTAAAAGATCTGTTCTCATTTTCGAGATAAGGAGTCATCTTCTTTGCCACATGACGATAGCAATCTGGAATATTCAAAAAATCTTGGAATGTGTTGTCTTAACCCCAATCTCTCTAAACTGTTTTGGTATCTTCTCAATCCCCCATGAGTAATCTTTCACCCGCCCGGCCGCCAAAGAGACTAGTTGCACAACTAGAGAGCAGGTGCCTGAAATCCTGAATTAGAATGCATTGAGTCAAATTGCTTTTGCACTAGAGCAATATTGCTAAAATAGAATTGAATCAGGAAATTGTGAAAATAAAATTAAAAATAAATAAATAATATAATTAGACCAATGGAAAAATGCGTAAACCCCAAATCCCCTCAATTTCAAAACCCCTGTGTGTTTGTTGCCATGTGTCATTTTTTTATTAGTAGTTGGTCAAAAAATTTAGGGGGCTGGTCAAAATCATACATGTATTTGTACAAATTGATACATCTCAAATTTAGGGGTCTGTATAATTAGGGAAGTTGGGAGATTTGCGAAATTAGCGATTTTAGAGACTTACGTAGTTTAGAGCAAAATAGGGACTTTTTCATAAAAACCTCTCTCATTTACCGAAAAGGGGCTTGAAAGTAGAGTAACTCCATTAAAATTTGGAAGTTTTGCCAAAATATGGCATTCATGCATGATTGCGATAATATAAAGGCAAATGCAACTAAGTAGAATCGCTAAGGAAGTGGCCATTTTAAGAGAGCAAATGTGAAATAGAAGCAGTATTTTAGAATCGAGTGTTGTAAAGAGTGAATTAGGACATTTTTAAGTAAAATATAAATAGTGTTATTAATTATAATAATCTGCGATGAATTTAAAACTGACATGACAGGGGAAATTGTAAAGGGAAACAGGTTTTATACACTACTTCAGCTATGAAACAAACATCATCACACAAAACCGAACCGAAGAGTGTGAATCCACTTCTTGATACTGAATGCCCACATCCCCTGGATGTCTTCTTTTCTTAAATTCTGAACGATTTCAGCAACCCTCTTCACCAATTGCTGCCTAAAAGTGTAAAGCCCATTTAAACTTACTTGTTCTGAATAGTGTCCATCTTCATCTCCTTCTTTGTAAAGGAGAATAACTGCTCAATTGGATTGAGCCAAGGCGAGTATTCGGCGTTGAAGAGCACATTCACTTTGAACTTTCCGGCTGTGGCTAACATCTCTGAATATTTATGAATGACTGCGTTGTCCATCAGCAGGACCACTTTCTTAGAGTGTAGTTCTTTGTCAGTTCTTACACTGCGTAAGGTATGGTAGATAAAGTTTTCAAAGAGAACTGAGTCAAAAGCTCCTTCTATCACTTGACTGGAGATAATTCTATCCTAGGAAATCGCAGCAATATAAGACATTGAGAATTGCTATCTCTTAGCTGAGCTTTTCTTAATTGACAACTCTCTCACTTTCATCCCATAGTGTCCCAGGTTCTGCTTCATCTCACTCTAGTATTCCTTAATGCTTTTCAAGTGAGGGTCTATAAATAGCTGGGGCCAAAGCTTTTAGTAGAGCCCCTTTCACTCTGCAAGTTTCCCTGCTCTGACCCAGGGTTCGATGAGTCTTTGTGGAAGCTACTTGAGAGTTTTAATTTCCTAGGAGTGACCGCAAACCGACTTTCCAACTTGGTTTCGGCACCTAGGTCAACAGACTTCTTCCTCGAAGATTCCAGTTTTAGTTTTGATATTTTATCGAGAATAGGAGTTAAACCACTCTTCACTTTTGAAGCTGAATTGTCTTCAGACACTACTGATTTCACTGAACTATTTATGCGGAAACTCTGAAAAGTTTTAGTCAAGCTGAATTTCTAGTTGGAGGTCTCAGGGACCTCTAATATCGGGGAGAGGTCCTTTGTAAATGCAAGCCGAGTTTTCATTGAAGGGGTCTGAAGTTGCTTTTTTTATGGTTTCAGTTATGGATTTCCCTAAATGTATTATTCATTAATAATTACCTTAGTATTTTCAATGGTTTTCTAACTATAATTACTGGTTTTCGATGACTACTTTGACCCCCTTAGAAATTTCGCTCCATGAATTTAGATTGGAGTGCTGACAAGTTTCTTTGGCGTCTAGGATATTTCTTAAACCCCTATCCTACCTTAGGTCCTATAAAGCTTTTCATTACAAAATGGCTAATTGCTTACGAAGTTGACTTAGCCATACCGAATTTTCCATTTTTAATATTTCCAACCTTTTAATTACAATTTTTAGAAAACCCTAAGTCAAATGAATTTGAAACCTTCTCTAATTATTCCCCAACATTTTCAATTTTTTCCAGGTGGAAGCTCTCTGAGAATTTTGAAGTTGAAGAATCAGAACTTTGATTCATTTTGAGGAGCATTTTTCCATACAAAAGTCTGTCATCGCTAGCGAGGATCATGCTATCATTTTGCAACCTTTTTTATCGCTTCTGTAAATTTGCAGAATCTCGATGCATATCTTTAATGTTGAAGCTCCATTACTTTGAGGGCATCGAGTCCGATCGGAAGTTGCTCTCATCAACTGAAATGATAACTGCATCCTCATATAAGAACTGAGCCAACAACCTGCTAATCCAGAGCCTCTTCTTATTGAAGTTCGGGTCTCTATACTTTGTATTAGCAGCTTGAGTTTTCCCATATCTTAGATGGAACTTATCTCACAGAATCTTTTGAAGAGTGGTAACGCAAGGTACCTTAAGTAGCTTCCACTCTGGCTTTGTTTGAGCCAGGTTTAATAAATAATTATGAAGCTTCTATCCTGTAACTTCGTAAATTCCGTTCTGTTCTAGGTAGGCCTGGATAGAATCAAGCAAGAGCTAGTTCCCACAAACTCCTTTTCTACCCACTTTCTTTTGTGGTTCAGGATCAAGAATCTTATGCTTGACCTCGTACTTAAACTTTTCGATAGTTGTATACAACATCCACATCCATCTTCAATTTCTTAGCTACTTGACGAGGTTTTAATTGTTCGTTATAGTATAGATTAATAACCTTTAATTTCTTACATGCGAGCTTAGCTTCTCTTTTCTTCAAAAAAGGATTGCTACTTAACTTCTAGGATTTGCCTTTTTATTTTATTGTCTCGTTGAGTGCATCTATTAATTTTTGACTGCCTCTAAGAGCTCCTCGTTACTCATTAACTTTGCCTCCTCCTGTAATATTTTTGCTTGTGTCGCTTTCTTAATTATTCATAACTGGTTTATTCCTGATTCTGGCAAGTCGAAAACTTTGAAGGTAAGCTTCAAGGAATTTGCAAAGCTCTCATCATTTTATATGTAACAAATATCAACATTGCTAGCTAACTATTCTTGAATTTTTTCTTAAGGAAGTTTTATGATTGCTCCACCTGTAAGCTTCTAGATTTGTACAGGGACTTCACCACTGTTTAGCAGTTGTCCAGAATTGTATGTGGGCTTTGTTGACTAAATAACGTTTGAATAATTTACCAAGCACGACAGTAGTCCATTTAACAATAGATTTCTCTTAAGCCTTAACTTTGCTTGGTTTAATTACAGATAAGGCATTAGAAATAAGAAAATCGTCGCTTAATATCGTCTTCTATGAGCAAGAAATTTCTGATTAAGATCCATTCTTAGACTCTTCGTTAGGGTGTGAGTTTATACGTGCATTCTAGTTATCTGTTTTTTAGGTCTTCATTTATTTCTAGGTATAATTTTAGAGATAAGCTTGATCAAATTTATTATATTCTAATATCATTAAGAATATAAATAGATATCTTTAGTATTTTAATTATAAATTAAAATGTAAGGAAAGCCATAATCGCTTGGTGACCAAGCAGTATTTTAATTACTACTAAATGATGTGGGACAGATTTCATATGCATATAAAGAAGGTGACTCTCCTCTTGAAATAATAGGACTTTATTCTTTGTCATGTAAGTTCGTAGAAGGACAGGGTTTTCTAGAATGGAAAGGTACCATTTTTGAGTTTCTTGTTTCTCATGATGATAATGCAATTGAGCTTCTTCTCTGCTATTTTGATTAACTTATAGAAAGCCCAGATTTATGCGATGAGGACTTCTTCAAAATCTTGATGCGAGCACTTCACGCTATTTCATCAACAAACTTGATTAGCCGCTAAATGAAGTCTTATAGTAAAGCGAGCTTGAACTTAACCAACTTGCAATTCTACCTTTTAAAAATGCTCTTTCAAACAAAAAGTTAAATAACACTTCATTTCAGAATATTAAAATTGTGAAAATCTCTAAGAATATACTAAATACCAAGATCACTGATTTAAAATACATACGCTTTGACCATAATGCTGATTACTTCAAAGCTTATGAAAAAGACAATAATTTAAATGAGAATTTATTCAATTCATGACTCGTAAAGTAAAAAGAAATATGTTAAGCAAATGTAGAATTCGTCAATCATATAATATGAACAGCTTAGAATAAGAAAAGGACTAGCAAGAGTAGCAAGAATAAGATACTAAAATCAAGATGAATGTCGAAATCAATTTAAATATTGAGGGTTAATATCACAATGAAGAAGGGAACGATATTCAAAACTTCTAGAATAATGATAATTTGAATGCCTATAAAATCAACTAAAAGGATCTTCTTAATCAATCTATCGAACAAGATTAATATGCTTCTAATTTAGTATCTTCAGTAATGAATCAGAATCCTAATAACAATCAAAATCGAAAATTCAAACTAAATTTAACATTGATTGATTCTGATGATAATGAAGTTGATTATTAGGATATTGGTTAAGTTCTGGACACCATGACGCAGGTCACTTACAAATAACCGAAGCTTCTGAAT
>ARYC01019439.1:0-65028 GCA_000711775.1 Oxytricha trifallax | reverse complement strand
TTGGTTGTTATGTAATCTGCAGTATTGCTTTCATCATCTGTTTCACTACTTGAACTTCACTCACTATCTGAACTACTAGAGCTTTTATCTTCTTACTCTTATTGGAAAAATTCAACCAGCTTAGACTATCTCTTTTTAGAACTTGATTCCATAAGTTCAGTGCTTAATTTCCTAATAATGAATTATTTTGGTGCTGGTAGGAAATCCGCATGCGGAAATCGGATCATGCTGAAGGCATTTCATAATAGTGAAAATGACTATCTCATTATAGTAACAGTGCTGTCTTCATGAGCCAATATTTGGCCTATTTAAAACGGCTGATGGCACCCTCCTATTAGAATTTAATGAACCAAGCGTAACTTACTGGCATAAATGTTTAAGAACTAGCTTAGAAGTGCAAAAGTAAGAAAGAGCTCTACAACTTTCTCACCCAGGATTGTCGGGCCTTCTTACCCAAGCCTCATTCAACCAACATTTACTTCTTCAAGTCCATCATAAGAGCAAAGAAGGAGGTAAGCATCTCTCCTTAATTGTAACCGTCTTCAAAGTACATCAGAAGAGAAGACGTCAAAGTGTCCACAGTGCCTCACATAGAGGTACTTACAGTCCAGGACTTCCTCGATTATGCGAGAGACATCCCCAGACTACTCAACTTTCTCCCTGATGAGCGAGACTGGGTCCACTTAGACAGGCAATGGATCTGTGATTTGCTCTATACCTCAGACACCGACGGTGTCACCAACATGATTCACGATGCAATGCTTTGACGGAAAGAGAGGCTTGAGCAAAGCAGAGACCTAGTCATTGAAATGAGACCTGAATTTGTTGACGCACTCTCTAGATGCCTCAGCTTCAGCAGTAAGTTTATTCTCTTTACATTTCCATTGTAGCCGAGAGAGGCAAAGCTGTGAATCTCATGAAGGACTCATCTAAAAGAAAGAGAACAAGAGATGAAATTGAAGAGGTGAAAGATTATGAGACAGCCTTGAAGTCAGACAGGCAGCTCTTTCTATAAGAAACAAAGAGGCTGAAGCAAGAGCATGATAACTTGAAAAGTGAAGTACTTGACTTACGCAAAATGAAGGAGCAAGTTATGCAAGACTTCGGCTCTCAGAATCTGGAAGGGCAGGTGCAGAACTTCAGCCTTTGACTTCTGCTGGTCTCTATTCTCATCCATTCTCTGAACACTACTAATAGATAGAGTTAGAATATGGTGAATTCTTTTAGAAATTAAGCTTTAAAATCATCTTCTTTTTAACCCCTCTCTTTAGGGGTTCCTATGATCTATATCATTTTTCAAGTTTCTCTTTTAATTTGAAGCCTTCTTCAACCAGGCTTCCATACTTTCTTCGACCTCTTCATGCTCCTTGTAAGTTTCACTAAAAGACTTGTCTCTGCAACTCCTTCTTACAAGTATAACTTACTTTTCAACTAAGTCCTTAATCTGCTCTGCCTTCTCATAAGCCTTCCTACTTCTCTTATTAGTCTTTATCTTTCCTTCCTTGCTCTTCGATCTTTCTCTGCCTGGCTCTTAAGTGATCTCCTCATATTGGCGCCTCACGCCGTTTTTGAAGATCTTCTCAACTTCACTAATAGGCTTGTCTTAGAACACAGGGTTCTGGCTCATCTTCTCTACAATGAATTCTATGATAGAAGGTTAATAGAACCCTAATTTACTTTGAGTGTCTGGCTCTTCAGCCACAGCTTCAGTTTTCATTTCCTCTTCAGAGGCCTTCTTTGCTTCCTCGATATCCTTTTTGGCTCCTATAAAAGAACTTTCTACTTTTTCGACTATCTTCTCCACTATAGCCTTTACAACTGCAACTTAATGATCGATGGCTATAATATATTCAGAAGGAACTTCGGGCTCCTTTGCTTGATCAATAATATCCATATCAATAGCTTCTTATTTGTCTTACAAATTAAATTATACTTCATTGAACTTTTTGTCTAATATAAGGTCGATCTCATTCTACTCTTCATAAAGAAGCTACTCAGCACTATCTTTGGAGTTGAGTCTATACAAAACTCTTTGCCATCTGCCCTTAGTATTAAGCCTTCCAATTCTTCCTATAATCTGCTCTTCAGACCTTTTAGAGAAGACATCTGCGATTATGAGGTAAGAACCTCCGTTCTAGTTGATTTCATCATTCGTCTGAATGTCAGTCCCTCTTCCATGAGCTTCATTCAGCAAGTATATTCCATATTCCTTTTTCGCATTCTTCATTAAGTATCTGCCTTCAATCATGGATTCGATATTGGCGGCTTGCCCTCTGCTTAAACTTGTGAAGTCGAAGCCCGATCTCAAAAGGCCTATCTCTATTGCATTATAGTTAGTTGAAGCCACTATTAGAACTGGGGAGTGGCTTAGCTGCTCTATTATAATTTCTTTGATCTTAGGCAAGTAATCACTCTAATAAGTGCTCACAAACATATCCGGGTATTGAGTCTTTTTATTTCCCTAGAGTTTATCAAGAGTGGGAAATACTACAGGTGTAGCTTGAAAAGCTAGCTTTAAACAGTTCTCTCCTCAGTTTTTTATTTTTTATTATTAATTTTTTTATTCTTTTTTTTGATTTATTTATTATTTTTTCTTTTCTTTTTTTTTTTTTTTTTTTAAAGAGAGATTGCTTCCAGAAAATCCTATCACTTTATGAGCTTGCTGAAAGTACTCAAGAGAGTTGATTATAGTATCAACAGAGCCATCAAATATAATCCAGTCGTACTCGTCCACTAATACGTAGCTTTGCTACTATACACTCACAGCCTTGCTGTTCTTTTGCATCTTCTTTAATTAGGGCTAAGTGTAGAAATAGATGCCAGTATCTTTGGCAAAGAAGTTTAGATTGCAATTAAGCTACATTGCTTTAATGACTCTCTAGTATCGTTTGAAGTCTCTTTGCCACTAAGTGCTCATTCTTGCTGGTATAAAGACTGATCTTTAAGTTTTAAGAGCAATAAGGATTGCTAAAGCAATGCATATTAGGGTCTTCCCATTGCCAATACCAGAATGAATGAAGTGATTGCTGTTAAGGTTGTCACAGATATAGTTTAAACATAAGAACTGAGAGCAGTAGAATTTGAAGCCTAAATTTTACTCCAAAGTTTCTAATTCGGCACTTACTCTTAAGAGTTCCTCTGGAGACCTGCTATTGAATCTGGATGCTACTTGGTTATATAAGTTCTCATTCTTGAATAGCTAAAGAAGGTCATTAACAGCCTTTTCAGAGAAGGCTTCCATAGTCCTTGGCAATTGCATTATTCTTTCAAGGTCAGAGAAGTCACAGTTTAGACAGTTGTCAATAGTGTGAATGCTTAACTATACATTTTTCTCGACTTGCGCATTCACAATCAACTACTATACTTTCCTGATTTGCTCAATCTTCCCTACCCATTATTGATCTCTGCTTTGCAGTTTTGAAGCAAGGCCTTTCATAAAATGCACCATTGAGACTTTGTCGATGACTTCTTGCTTTTATAAGAAGGTTGCCCTTGTTGAAGATATGTAGTCTTTTAAAGACTCTAAGTTAGGGGCAGAGCATAAGGCACATATTCTTACAAAATACTCTGTATACTCTACAGGAATGTCTCTTAAAAGGTTCAATCCACAGTCTTGCTTAAGCAAGATAATAAAAGGCACGTTCATTATAAAGAAGGAATTTGGTATTAGTTTGATGACCTAAGGGTCAATTAAAAAGTAGTGCCATGTTTAAGCCAAAAGCTGAATGATGCCTGGATTAGAGTCGTTTAGCTTCTAGACTATAGCAAGCTGCTTACTTAGGCATGTTGCCTCAGTAATAAAGACCAAGTTGGCTAAGCCTATAGCTTGTCTAGCATTGGGTGACCTTATAAGTAAGAGAATTGCTTCTTATATTAAGTTCTCTTCTGGCTGATATTTTTCCCCTGTATAGTAACTGAGGGCAGCCAAGAAGATACGAGCCTTGGAGTCTTAGTCTAGCTTTTAGTTACTTGAGATCAACTCTGTAATTAAATAGAAGAGCCCTTGGTTCACATAGGGTTCATTTGCCATCTCAAAGTGCTAAAGGAACGAAAAGAGTGATTGGGTGTTGCGGGCCATTATATCTTGAAGGATCTGTTCCTTTTATTAATAATTTGATTATTTGAAACTTTCAAAGTGCTTGACCAACATCTCATGGCCAATGATTGAACCATAGTTAATAACCAGCTAAGGTAAGGTTCTTGGAGATTGCATTGATTCACTTGCTAAGCTCACAGTAGTCTGGAACTCACTCACCTTCATTTCCTCGTTTGAGAGGGAGTGGTTAAGATTTTCAGAGGCCAGTGACTTGGTATCACTGCTGTTCTTGGCTTTCTTGCTTTTGTTATTGTTTATAAACTTTCTCACAACGTTCTTAAAATCCTATGTCTTTTAATAGCCTTTGAAATCCTCCTGCTACAACAGGTGACTCAAATCATAGTTGTTTAAATGTAGGAATTCCTTTGCTCTATTGATTTTGACGCTATCTTGGGCTCCCTTGTACTCAGCTTTAATGCCCTTCACTTTGCCGCCCTCATCAATATTAGCCTTGGCTTCAAGATTTTCAAAAATCCGATCACCCTGCTCAAGAAGTTGAGCTAACTATTCATTTGAATAATCATTCCTTAACTCTAATTTAGGTGCTTAGTAAAGGAAAAAAGCTTACCAGGGCTTCGTTCTTCTATCTATAGGGGAAAAGACTCAGCAAGCTGATCCCGCTCTTGGGCTGGATTCATGGTATTTTTAAGTTTTGATTATAGTATTATATACTGGATTTTAAATTTAATAGGTGGATTATTAAAAAATACCACTGGATTCTTCAAATTTACTATAAGAAAAACCTCTCTCCTTCACTTATCCAGTGGATTTAAAGAGCTACAGCCCGCAACCAGTTCAAATGCATTGCTTATGTTAATACCAACATATAAAGGTGAAAAAAGTAGGCTTGCAAGAAATGGCGGACCCGCCATGGGTCTTTTGAGTGCTTTTCGAGTCTGGCCTCATTGAAAATTGGCTTTTTGGAAAAATCGAAAAATCCGAGGGCCTAATGGCGAATTCAACCCTACACTGTTCATAACGTACATATAACCAGTAGAAATGTGCAGTGAAAGTAGAATGGAAAGCAAAGGCACTCGTTTTCGAAAATCGAGGTCATGGTTGAAGGGGTCCAGACTGGCTTTGGATTCTAGACTTCAGACTGGATTTTAGACCCTATAAGAGGGGGGGGGTTTATACTAAAGTTGAATTTTCGGAAAAAAGTAGTTGGGAAAGCTACTGGATTTTATGGACATATGGACTAAGTATAATAAGGAACACTTTCAACAATATATGATCACTAGAACACTCAAACTGCAATTAGCAGCATTCTTAAAGACTCTCTTTCTAAGACTCTTGAATAGGCCCTCTCATAATAAGTTAAATTGTGAAGTTTGGAATTTCGCTATTTATCGATATTGAATCATCACTATTCCAACTTATAGATTTATCACGCATATATGTATTGGGGTTTATATATATATATAAACCCCAAAACTCCAATACATATATGCGTGATAGATTTATAAGTTGGTATAGTGATGATTTAATATCAGATAAATAGCGAAATTCCAAACTTCACAATTTAACTTATTATGAGAGGGCCTTCAAAGTGCAGTTTCCAATGATCAGTAATGTGGGAAAAAAGTTCGAATTTTATTTCGGTCCCATACTTTACCATTGGATAGAGCACAGTGCGTAGATGAAGAATATGTGGTCCTTTCCCTACTTTTGACATCTGTGAGCTGAGTTGCGTCATTTTGCAAGGTTCATGGGGCACTCGTTTTGAACCTCCCTCTTTTCCTTAATTCAAATTTTAATTAAATTATTAATACTATTAAATTTTAAAACTTAACTACTGTGGTGGAATTCAAAGGACCATAGTCTCGTTCATGTACACTTGCTTTAGCTCTCAATTCCTGCAAAAGCGTAGACTTCATGTCTCTTTTGCCTGCGGTCATTATTTCCAACCAGTGCAATAAAATCCCAAGTTTAATCGAGCAGGGGTTTTGGGGTTTTGAAGGGCTATAAGCATTTATTATTAAGCTTATTTTAATTTAGATAAATTTAAATCGATTTATACTTAGAAAATTATAAATTTTCAATCCATAGCTGCTAACAATCAAATACATTTTATTTAAAGTTTTTAATAATGATTCATAAATTATACATAATATTGACATAAATTTCTTTATTGGGAACTTATAAATTTCAATTCACTTATTTTCAATATCAATATACTGTTAATTGTTTGTTCATTTTTTATATACATAATTAAGTTATAAAATTTATTTATAAATTTTCAGCAAAATTTCATTATAAAATTAAATAAATTAAATGATGTACAAATCTAGCTTAATTTCTTATTTTTTAGCAATTTTATTTCTTTTCTTATATAGAGTTAATTATTTTATTCATACTTATTCATTTGTTAACAATTTGTAGAAATTTACAAATCATTCTTAAGATATTTGAAGATTGCAAACAAATTGATCATGTCAATTTCAAATTGCATCTTATAACTTTCACAAATTGATCTGATTACCAATTGACTTTAATCTCAAATTCAAACTTCTCCATTCTACATATTTGAGATTTGACATAGTTGCATTTCTAAATTCCTGAGAAAATCTCCTTTTGTACATATGTAATTTTAACTAAGATTCTCAAATATAAGATAAAAATCTATAAATATAAATTAATTTATTTTATCTATAAAATCCAAATATAAATTAAAAAACTTATTGTAAACTTCTATACAAAATGTGTATTCATAACTTTAGATTATTATAAATTTAATTTCTCAACATAAAAATAATTGACTTTCTATATAAGAGTTATAAAACCCCAAGAATGAATTTTAAACAACATTTAAGAATGTAAAATTTTAATTAAAAGCAAATATTTAACTCTGTGAATATCAATCTATACTGTGGATAAGTTAGTTAGGCAAAAGAAAATAATTATTCTTTCTTAGTACTTTCTTTTAATCTTTGGTCCTCTACTGTACTTTTTTATTGATTAATTTTCTATTGTTGTCCATTCTTATCGTTGGTTGTGTGCTCTACCAAATATTTTTAAATACTTGCCATGAGGACACATTGTCTCAATAATTTCATAAAGTTGATCAGGCTTCCTAGACCCTTATCTGACTATTTCTACTATAATATTTGGAGCGTTGTGAGTGTGTGAAATCATCCTGAGGTTATGGAACGATCCCTTTTTCTTAGCTACCTAGCAAAACTCGGTAAAGTGTCTTAAATAGTAACCTATATTATTTCTTAAGAGTCCGTCTTTTCTCATTTTTACCCAAGTTATTATTTCGATTCTTTCATAGTTAAGATCTTCAACGTATTTTAATTCTACTTCTAATTTCTTATTTGTTATCCACATAAATAAATACCCATCTTGCTATAATTCTTCAATTGGAATACTGTTCATAATTTGATCATCTTTAAGAGTATTGTAGTCCAATTTTAGAGCTGTACTGTCCCAAGGAGAGTCAGTCAAAATAACATCAAATCTATTTCCTATTAATCCTTCTATGTTATCCTCCAAAACTTGATTCAAAACCCCAAAACCCCTTAATGAGGTTTATAAGTGCTTTGATTTGTAGGGAATTTGTTAGGGGTTAGGGTTATTAATAAAATGCGAGACTAAAATTACAAGCTTTTGGGGTCTATTTATGATGAAGAGTACATAGATTTAGTTTTTAAACTGCGTTATGGATGCGATATGTATAGTGAGTAACTCAAACAAGTACTGAACTATAAGTCTATTGCACTGCTCTTAAAGCGTAGTCCCTCAACTGTTCGTTCTCACTGCTTGAAAGCTGTGTAATTAAAGCAAAAATAGCTGAATTCTTAGCCTAAGAGGAAGTCAAAGTTTCTATAGAATCATATTGACTATCTTATTAATGAAAAAACTTTGAAGTATTGGGCTCACTTCTCTCTCGACTAACGAGCTATTATGTTTCATCGCCAGTTCCCTGAGTTGAGGATCTCTGCACAGTCTGTTGCAAACATTTATAAACGAAACGGTATCTCTTACAAAGGTGTAAATCGTATCAATAGAGTAATTGATTTTACTCTGCCATTTTACAACAACACCTTAAATTATATTTATAATTAAATGCAGAGAGCCTAATAGAATAATATTAAGTTTATTCATGCTGACGAGGCTGTGTTTACATTCAACACTTTCATCTAGAAAGTCTTGGTATAAGAGGCATAGCAACATAGAAGTATATGACTAGAAAGTCAAGGTATAAACAATGGCAATTCTAGGAGGAATTAGCGAGGATACTGGTTTAAAAACTTATCTTATTCATCCTCGATCTATTAAGACAGAGTAGTATATAAAGTTCTTAGAACAGCTGAGAGAGAAGTACCCTGAATAAGAGATTATACTATTCGTTGATAATCTTTCTGTTCATAAGACTAAAGAAACAAGGAAGAGTTATACAACTTAGAATAACGCCAGTGTTCAACGTACCTTACAGTCCATAGTTTAATGGAATTGAGTTCTACTGGGGAATATTAAAAGTTCATTACAAGAAACTGCTGCTATATCACTTGATGCATGACCTACCTATCGACACAGTAAACTTTATTAAAAGCTCAGCGAAGAGAGTAGATAATTTGTTCGCTTAAAAGTGTGCTAAAGAAGGGAGAGTGAATGTCTATAAATAAGTTTTGTAGTTAAGTTAATGAATATATAAGTCACATTTAAAATTCTTTTGTTGGAGCTGGCTTCTCTTTCTTTTCTTCTATTTCTTGCTTTCCTGCTCCTAATTTTCTTCTCTTCCTGCCATCTCCGGCATCTATTTTCATTGACTCTGGTGGCTGATATTTGAATAAAGTCTCTTGCTGACTTCATACTTTGTCTGCGACTTTCGCTCTCTGTGAAGCTTGCTCTATTCCTTCATTGAGAAGATGCCAGTACCAGATTTTTCTAAAGAGTTAAGCTATAAATCTTACTTGAAATATAAGGGTTCTTCTTCAGCTCTGATAGCCAGCTCTCACTTATCTTGATCCCTTGTTTGTCTTTATCTCTGAAGAGATGCTGTACCTTTTCTTATGAGATTCTTGAATAATTTCTTTCAAGTAATCGCCTTTAATTGTTGCAAGTATGCCAAAGAAATAGTTTCTTTCATGCAGTTTATTTGAGAACTGTTTCTTAGTAGGCAGGTACAGCGAAACCTCTGGGTCGTTCATAGCATCATCATATAAGTTCGTCACTGAGATTTCTGGATAGTTTGGAATCTCTGCAAACTTTACATCTTAAGTTTTCAATGCTTCTTCTCTTCGCAGAGTATCGCCCTTAGAAATGAAATTTTGGTACCTTCCATCGTTGGCAAGAACAAACCAACTACATAATCAAGATGAGTTACTATGAGTTTAATACCTTGCTGCACCAGGTAGCGGTGCAAATCCTCCTTGCTTCTAAATCTCTGAATCAATTCTTGTGCTTGCACTCTTTTCATTACATCATTCATTGACTCCATCTTGTTTACAGATCTAAGAAATGATATTCAAATTTAAGTTTATTGATTTCAATTATATACCTCTGTAAACTTACTATTAAATATGGGCATCCTTTAGTAGGTCAACCTCTAAGTAGGATATGGAGAAGGTTTTGAGAACTGGTTTCAAGCTTGAGAGATTGATATCAATTTCTACTGTTATAGTTCCATATTTTTAAATTTAAATTGGTACGTACTTAATTAGGAGCAGCTCCTAAAATGCTATTACTTAATTAGGAGCATTAATTTAAGCTAGTACTTAATTAGGAGCACCCTAATTTTAATCATAAAATCACAAAATACCTCTTAAAGCAGTACGTACTTAATTAGGTGCACCTCCTAAATCGGTACGTACTATAATCACTTTATTATTGAAAGTAAAAATGGTTACTTCCTCACCCATATGTAGAACTGGATCGTCTCTTAACACTCATAATTCTTCTCTTATACTCTAAGAACTTCCCTTGAAACTTGTTGGCTTGGAAAGCTCTCATATAAGCTCTCAGTTATAGAGGCAGTTTTATAATTTTAAATTCAAATTTAAATATGAGCGCTAACATTTTAAGAAAAACAACAGCACTTCCTTCAAACTAAATGAGACTTACCTTTGGCGTCAATAAAAAGTGTGATAGTGATGAACTCTCATAAGGAACTACCAGAGCTATCACTTGATGTCTCTGTTATTAAAATAGAAATTAATAATAGAAAATAAATGGCAAACAAGTGTGTGGGAGACAGAGAGGAGGAGAAAGGTTTAATGAAATTCCTATACAAGCTGAAGAAGCTGAAGTCTATTTTTGTGAGCTATGTGAGAGAGATTTTGCTCATAAATCAAGTTGTACAGACATAAGAAAGAGCATAGAGAAGCCGAGCCCACTGTATACTTAAAGCATGATAAATTTGATGGAAAGTATGACTGCTTTGAGTGCCTAAGCAATACTCTGATACAAGAGACTTGAAGATGCATCTATTAAAAGCTCACAAGAAAGATATAGAAGTTGAGAATCATGAAGTTGAGCTGAAGCTTCTCAACAAAAGAAAAGCGAGGGAATATTCTAAGGTCGTAGTGCCTGAATAAGCAAGAGAGTTATAGTACTTTAGGAAGGCACGCAACCAACTGACCTCTGAAATAACAAAAATTATGATCAAGATTCAATACAAGAAAATACCGGTTCTTGCTTAAATTGACCTAGATACTTCTCTTTAAAGCTACCTAATATTAGAAGACTCCTTTGATATGAAAGTTATCGATGATCATCAATACGCATACAAGGTGTATCCCTTCAATTATCTCTTAAGTGATGATAAATATTAGATGGAGTTTACAAATGAGTATCAAGTTCTCACTCAATCAAAGTTTAAGGAGTGTAGTTACTTAATAGCTAGATGCTGTTCTCCTTGTCAAGTATCATGTTGCTTTCAGACTTCCACTCTATGAAATGACCCTAAGAGATTTCATAACTGATCAAAGGAATCATAAGTAACTTGGATAAATAGCAACTCAGACCGTATAGGTATTAAAGAGCTTCATAAGTTAGGGTTTGTTCACAGAGATTTGAAGCCAGAATATATAATGATAAACTTCTCACCTGTAATAGTAGCAATAATCGATTTCAACAGAGCCTAAAGAGTGGAAGTATCAAGGCTTGGAACTGTAATGGGAACGCAAGGGTACTATCCAGAAAGAGAAGACTGGAGAGATGGAGACTTTTAGTGGGATGTGTGGGCTTTAGCAGCAATAATAATAGAGTGCGATATGCCTCGCAATGAATACTGCTCTACAAGATGCGAGAAGGATGCTAAACAAAGAATAAAGCAATTTATTGACAAAACAAGAGTATCTCAATCAATGAAACAAATGGCAGAGTCAATAATATTTAAACCTAACTCAAGATCAGACATATCAATAGAGCAGATATAGTTGTGGTTAAGTAAGATAAACTTCAGACCTCTCCCACATGATCCTAAGGTGCATTTTGAGTGATTAAATTAAATAGATTTGCTATAAATTTCACATTAAACCTATTAATAACCCCAACCCCTAACAAATTCCCTACAAATCAAAGCACTTATAAACCTCATTAAGGGGTTTTGGGGTTTTGATTCCATAATTCTCTTTTAAGTACATCTCCTTGGTATTATATTGCAGTTCCTTTAATTTGTCTCAATCCCCATTCGAATATTTTATATCTCATGATTGCTTTGTTGAGAATTATTAAACTATTAAACTTATTCCTCTTTTACTATTTAAAATGTATTTGGTAGATAATCTCAAGGGGCCCTTTACGAAGTATTTTGTGAATAATGGATGATTTCATCATAATCATCTTCTCTGAATTCCTCTTAACTTTTCTCTTAAATTTAAGTTAAACTTTCGTGATTCTGCTAAAAGTTAAATTTCTCTAACATTTATTCTTCTAAATGGGCATATAACTGTTCCATGTTATCTAACTTAGCTAATAACTCCTAGTTTTCAGATTTTAGCAATTAAATTTCCTAAGCAAACTAAATTTTCATATCAACCATTATCATTTCGTTTAGTTTAACTCTTATCTAAGACTTTATATTTCATAATTATTTCCAGCATTTTATCGTTTGTCAAGTAGTTAGTTTTGATACCATAATTACTTTTTAAATAGTTTTTGGTTTCTCTTATTTTTACCATTATTGTTAACGTTTTTGATATTTATTGTTTGCTTTTGCTTTCATAGTTTTCCATACTTCCAAACTTGATAATGATTTATTCTTAAAACCATTGTTTAAAGTCTCTAAAATTATTAAAGGAGAATTCCAATCTTTATATTTACTCTTAAGTTATTTCCAAGTGCATTTTCAATCTTTTGTAATAATCACTTAAGTTAATGTAACTAAACTATTTATTGGATTTTAGATTTGAGTTTTGAGTATTAAGCAATTGCTCATTCTAAATATTATTAATATCTTAATAAGATGAACCTTTATTTGATAATGATAAAGATTAATTTTATTGGAGAGACATTAGATTTATACTTTGCAGGTATTAGTTATAGGCTTACTACTGCTGGATCTATAAATAATGGTAATTTTAGTCTGGCTAGAAATAATGCAAGGCTTGATATTAATAATAGTAATTCCATGAGTTCTGGTCACCTGATGCATACCAATTTTTTGTATCTGCACTCTAATGTTGTTGATTTTAATAAATGTTTTAACTAAAGTTATCACTGTAAGTAGTTTAAGTTTAGGGTTCTTAGTTGATGCTGAAACTCTGTGAATTTTATCCAAATTGATGGCCTTAAATATCTAAAATAAATTATTATTTAAATTATAAAAACAAACATACTTATACAAATCTTTTTGGTTCTTGCAATCAAATATTTATTTTTAGAGTAAAAGTTTTGCAGATATTTATTTCTTCTCATTAAATACCTTATTGGTAACGCATTTTCATAAACTATATAAGTAAATTTTGACTTTTAAATCAATTAAATATAAATAATAAAATACTGTTAAGTATGCTTTTTTCAGACTAAATTTTGAAGATCACGAATAAATTTACTGAGAAGTTTCCTTAGCTTAATCGCTAAATATTCAAAATTTTCAAATTAAATATTCAGAGTTTTGGATTTAATGCTTAACAAAATTGATTACTATAGTTTATAAACAAAAATTTAGGATCTAATATCAAAATCAAAATCCGGGATTTGAAAAACTTGGTCCCATAATATTACAGTAAATTTAAGGTAATGTATTTTCAAAAATCCCCGTGCATTTGTGAGGAACCCATCCGGGTTCTAAGGGAGATTTTTACTTTTAAATTTAATTTTTTTTTTTTTTTTATAGGATAAAGTTCACCGATAATGAAATGATTCAGTGGTTTAGAATTAAAATTACTTGATTAAATCAATCTCAAGTTAAAGTTCTTATGTGAATATTAGCACTACCTTCAATAAAAAAGCAAGAAACATTAATCCTTTTGACTGAACATTATTTGTAATGCTTTGAATTTATACTGCTATTATAATAAGCAAAAACTCTAAAAAAGAATATGACTTGGTCAAAGCCCTCTGAGATTCCAGAATTTTGCTAAGAATTCCTTTAAATTTAATCAATCAATTTCTTTAAAAACTCGATTCTCATAATAAAGAACAAAAAAGAGCTCAAAAGGGGTCTCGTAATGGAATGTTTGGCATTATTGAATGTTGAAATTTTGTGATTAACTCACAATCTAAAAAGTTTGAAAATCCAATAAAAAAGCTATCTTAATTGAAATAAAGACAATTAGAATCCAATTCGTTTGATTGACTAAATAGAATACACTTAAGCTAATAGATTTGCTTTTACTCAAGAAAATAAGGAGGAAGAAATATGAAATTGGATTGGGTTCGTTGTTATTATGATATTTCTATTTACTAAGCCAAAGTTTACTGCACAAATACACAGTAATTTACAATATTACTAAATGAATGGTCCTATCTCTGCTGTATAAAAAAACTATATATCACTGATAAAGTCTGATTTCCATTATGAAAATGACATTGATGTTAAACACTTTAATCAAAACTTAGCAAAATTCAAATGAACTCAAGCAATAATGATACACAGACCAAAGGTAAACCCATATACTTTAAATCCAAAATTTATACTGGCACAATTTCTCTCGTGTACCAAATCAATCAATAACAAAGTCAAATACAAATTTTCACATAATTATCTCAGGAAAAATATGAATTATTTTAGAAGTGCTTGGAAAGTAATAAATTTCCAAAGCTTAATTTAAGGATAAATAAAAAAAGAATTTCAAGTGTAAGATTTTTACAAATAAAATTAGTGGTGAAAAAACTAGAATATCAACTTTAGTCATAATTGACACCCAATAAAGGTGCATGTTTATTCAAAAAACATTTCGAGAACTGTTTTTCAAGTTGAAGCAGTAGGATTTACCAGGAATAATAGAGAATTCCTGAGAGAAGTGTCAAAAGCCTTTTTTACCCATGAGAAATCAAGATCTTAGATATGGGACGAATACTATTTAACAAGTTACTTCCTAAATAATAAGGGAATTTATTAAATCTTGTAATTAAATTACTTATTGGAGAGGCTTATTTTAGAGGTATTCCAAAACTTTCTTTTTATATGTGCAAAAACTTTCTCAACTGGAGCCAAATCAAATTGATATGGACCCAAATAAGATATTGGGATTTTGAGTTATTTTAATTTGTGCTATGTGTAAGTACTTCAATGATAGGTCGCATTATCAATTTGAAGAACGAATTTATCTCGCCATTCTTTATCAATTAACTTCAAATGATTGCAGAGCTTAATCACAAAATACATAAAATTTATACTATTTTTCTTACCAGAATTAACAGTGAACATGAAATTTCCATCACTAAAGGCTGCAGCGATTATATTTAAACGGCTTATTCGCTTTTAAGCTGTAGAAAATGTCTTTTTGCCCACATAACTCCAGCCTTTTAAAGGAGCGCTGTTGTGTTGAATACTACTTTCATCAATGTTTATAATAACCTTTTCTTGAAATAGATAATTTATATATGTTTTAGCGGCGAATTGATGTAGAATCCTAGTTCTTTTTGATATTGATCTATTGTCTTAGTAATAAATTCTTTTGTAGCTTAAACCCAACTAATTTTTTAAGCAGTTTTGGATTTAATAAAGTGAAACCTTTCTCTTGAAGGTTTAGTATATTTTGCACTGCAATTATTTCAATGAAATGAATTCATTACACTCATTGACCTGCTATTTTAAAAATATGGAAATCCAACTACTCTATCGTCGCCTGTATAGTTTACTTTCTAGCTTTAATCTTTCTGAGCCATGACTAGAATTTGACAAAATCTAATTTAGCTTAAAGTAGCTTATCTTAAATCTTTGACATATTTACTTCTTCGTAACTGACCTATCCTTTAGCAGCTAAATAATCAAATCAGTGTCGATACTTTAAGTTAGATTAACTCTTTTCCCTTTATCTAATCTTAATGGTTTTATCGATTCCTGGGATATACTTCTTATATCTAATGCTTAATTTTCGTTTCTAGAAAATGCTGTTTCATTGATAGTAGCCTTTAGATTTTAAATTATTTCCTTTGATTAAACAAGAATCTCTTACTTTTGCAGATCTTCTACAACTTTTGAACTTCTAACTCTTAGATGAATAAACACTGCTTTAGCAAGTAATTCTTCCAGATCATCCAACTCCAAAGAATAATTTGAAATTTTTTCAGGTAAAAGCCCTTTTATTAAATCTGTAGGATCCGATATTTCCCATAATTAATTGCTGCCTTAAGCACTTTATTCTAATGGCTCCTCTAATTCTTTTAGTATAGTTAAATCCAAACATTCTAGCTAGGGGTCTACAGCTTATTAAGAGTTCCAAACTATTAGTTAGCTAGTTATGTAGCTCATCTCAATATTTAGAGGTACTTTGGAGTTATCATTTGAATCATGAGAGCTTTACGAAGAATTTATACTGCTTTCCAGTTGCTATTAACTCTAGGAATAAAATGATCGTATATCTTTCTACTATGACTTTTTCATTTTTATCAATAATAATTCTAGTTAAAAAATTAATAATTTTAAGCCAAATAATTATTCTCTATATAGAATACCTTTGACTTATATTTAATATCTGAATGTACAAATTATTAATTAGTTAAAAAATACACAACAAAAAATCTCTCTTCAGGGAAAGTAGCATTATCACCATAACATCTTTATAGACTTAAAATTGAATTTCAAGATGGATCACAATCTTTCTCAAGTCAACGTACATTAAGTTCGTGAAAAGATAGGTTCAAAGAAAGAGCTTTATGACTTTCTCACTTAGGAGTGTGGGGCGTATCTCCCTAAGATGACTTGCTGTAACATTTACTTTCTCAAAGCAATTTTAAACGGTTAGAAAGAGGTAAATTAATTCAATCCTAATTTATTTAGTACTGAGAAGGTCTGATGTAATAGTAGCTGCTGTCCCTTAAATAGAAGGGCTTACAGCTGAAGATTTTTTAGATTATGCTAGAGATAAGCCTACCTGTTGGCCTTCTTGCCAGATCAATGTGATTAGCTTCACTTAGATAAAAAGTGGATTTGTGATATTCTCCTTTCCCTTGACATAGATGGTATCAACAATATGATTTATAATGCAAAAAAGAAGAGAAGAGATCGATTGGATAACACTAATAACTTAATTGTTCACATGAAGCCTGAATTTGCTTAAGCTTTGAGCGAGTCCTTGAGCTATAGTGGTAAGCTCTTAAAGACTTCACCTTTTTTTAGTTTAAAAAGGGCGCTCTGCGCATTTGATAAAATAATCTTCGCAAAGAAAAAGAAATCAGAGAGACTTAGAAGAAGTAAAAAATTAAGAACAGGCACTAAGAGGCAGCAAGTAAAAATACCTTGAAGAGAACAAAAGAATGAGAGATGAATTTTTTGACATAAATCACAAATAGATGACCTCTCTGGATACAAATCGTTGGTTCATTAATTACATGAGAGTGGTGTAATTGATAACGAGGGCAGAGTATTGTCGAATTAATAAAATTCCTTGATGGAGTGAAGAATCTGAGCCCTTGATTAATCATATAAAAAGAGTTAATTTAATCTTAATTGTTAGAAATCTACTTAAAAACGAATTCAATCCTATTTATTGTTTAATTATCTTTCAATCACTACCATGATCCATTTGCAATCATTGTTTAAGCCTTTTAAGAGTTACCTTTAAATTAGGTTGAGGTGCTTAAGTCCTCTTACCTGTGATTCTTCCATAGCGAGATTTGGTTGCTGGAACCTCTTATTGTACTTTCAAGTTATTCGCAACTTATATTTTACTATTAATATTTTTCATCTTTACGCTTTGTTTGATCTCTTTGAGTGTATTGACATCTTCGCCAGCATCATAGGCGTCACTTTTCAAATTTTGATCTATACTATTATTCTAGTTTACAACGGCACTTTCTGGTTCAATTATTTCTGTATTGCCTTAACCATTGCATTAATTAGAAGAAATAACATCATGCTGCATTTTCTCTCTTGCAACAGATTTATCTTCTTCTACTGCTTCAGCTTTATCCTCAGCATTTGTAACAGAGCTCTTGTCTTCTGATATGGTTTAAGTTTCTTAGATTGTTTATCTCTGGAGCTCTTCTTCAAAGAGAGTTAACTACTCTATTGAGCTGTGTTATGATAAGCGTTAATTCTTACTCTTTCTAGAAAGGTAGTCTTTACTGTTTTAAGAAGCAAGAAAGGAATTTTCAATTTCAACTTCAAACTTATCCTAAACTATTGATTGGGATTCAGGTTTGTTTAGAATAAGCTAGTTCATGCACCAAGGCTGGCAACCCAAAACTGTCTGCAGCATTGCAATTTTCATATTAATTTCATTTTCTAAGCACTACTGATGAAGTGAAATAACCTTTTCAATTGTTTCTTTGGATCCTTGCTTATATATAATATACTTGTAGGTCCCTTTAGACATAATCTTACCACTCTTCCAATTATTTATTAAGTTGATCTTGTCGAAAAGACATCTGACACGATAAGAAAAAGACCGCCATTAAATTCAATCTCATGATTCGTTTTAAGATCGGTACCTCTTCCTTATTATTCATTAAGCAGAAACACTCCATACTATCCTTCTCCATTTTTGCTGGCAAATATTTAATCGAATTAGGCTTCAAGCTTTGTTCCTTTAACATTTTTCATTGAGAAAAATTATACTTGTGAGTACTTGCGAAAGTAGCTTTCAATTGTTGAATAAGACTAATTGGCTACAATAATTACGGGAGTTAGCTTGCAATATTCAGCAGACAATTCAAAAATTCTCTTGCAAAAATCTGCCTAGTTTGATGATACTAATTCTTATTCCAATCTTATTCTCTTATCTCCTACTAGTGAGCTCAATTTAGGAAAAAATATTTCTCTTGACTTAAACGCAATTTGCAAACAGTTTGCTTCTTTAAGGCTCAAGGTTGATCCGTTAAATCCAACTAATCGTTTAGCGCAATTAAAAAATTTTAAGTTTTTCTCCATTTAGGAAATGCTCCCATCAAATAGTATCCAGTCATACTCATCAATTAGGACAATAGACCGACCCCATATATCCAAGAATTCTTGATTTTCAAGTTGGCTCTCAAGATTTTTTTGAGTTATATAGTAAACTCCAGCTTTCTTCTCATACTGGTTTACGTTTTTGTTGAGGCTAAGGCTTGTCACAAGTTGTTCAAATCGCTTTTCATCTCTTAAAATCAAATGATCATTTTTTCCAATGATAAAGACTGGTAATTATGAGGACTTGGCATAAAGACTGCTAATGTGGAGCAAAGTAAAGTCTTTCCATTCCCTACTCCGATATTAATAAAGCTAAATTTTGTGTCTTCCCAGAGTAGATAATTTAATGCCAGCTTCTATAGAGAGAGAAAGTCAAATCCTATAATTTGCTGAAACTTTAAAACTTAATTAGACATTTTAAATGCCTTATCTTGCATAAGCTACAAAAACTCTTTTACAGGATCAGAGTCTTTATTCAGTCTTTTAAATTGACTTAAAAGTCTACGATTGTCTTCCTCATTAAAATCTACAGTTTTATTTGGCACATGTAGCAGTTAGTTTAGTTTCGTAAAATCTGCTCGGAGACAATCGTAAATGATATATCTTCTTTGTCTAACACCTTTCTCTTAATATATACAAGCGAGGTTCTTTCCTAATTCAGATATCTCATCTAGTTTTGCAACCCATAGTGGATTTCTTAATTTTAATTCTTGCGATAGCTGTTAGAGGTAGAGAGTGAAATCTTCCTGATCTATAAAGTCCCATTTCTGAACAAATATTTCTCCCATTGTGCTTATAAAGTTGTCTAGTTTTTAATATGAGGATGCACTTGAAAGTGCACAGATTTGTATAAAATCTCCGACGACATTGATTGGCACATGCTGAATCAGTCTTAAGCCTTAGTCTTCTTTTAGTATCTAGATAAATGGCTTATTCAGACAAAGCAAGGTATTAGGAATTAATCTAATTGCTTAAGAATCAATTTTGAACTATTGGAAAGTCCCTATCATCAATGGAATAATGCCAATATTGGACTTGTCAAGCTTGGAAGTTTATCTTTAAATTTTTGAAGACAATCAGGCTCGTTCATGAAGATATAATTTTAAAGGCCAAGTGCTTATTCTGTGTTTGGTCTTTATGTCAGAAGAATTAGAGCACTCTTAAGTAAGGTTTCATCTATCTCTATAATCTCATATCTGTAGTAAAGCAAAGATGAAACAAAGAGCCTCGTTTTTATTTTAAGGTTTACTTGTTCTCGTTGATTAAGTTCATATATATTTCAAAACATAAACTCACAAAAATTCTCCGAACAAGCACTTTTAAGATTTTGTAGAAACTCTAGTAGGCTTTAGCTATTTCTATTAAACAACTTCCAAATGAACTCTTGTCTTTCATTAGGTTTGAGTATCATATATTCTCTAATATTGTTGGATGTGAGTTCAGATTATATTTTAGCTCCGTAATTTACTTGAGCATTCAGAGAGTCTCTATGATCATCAACAAATTGCTGCTCGCCTTTATAATTTCTATCCTCACTGCCACTCTTTGGCTGCGCTTTTGATTGACAAGAAAGATCTTTTAATGGTTTAATTTAGGCATTATTCACTGATTTAGCAGTACTCTAAGTAGTTTTGTTTAAAATGAACTTGCTTACAAATTTTGCTAAATCTCTTGAGCCAATTAATGGCTTAAATTCTTCCAGTTCAAGTATTTTACTAATGTCATAGTTGTGAATTGGCAAAATAAGCTTAGCCTTGTCAATTAACTCAGGGAATTGAGCGCCATCATATTTTGATCTTCTCCCTCTTTTGATTGATTTTTAGAGAGCTTCATCATTTTACTTTGTTTTCATCTCTATGGGTAAAAGACTTTACAGATCTACACTTTGTGTGAGTTCGTTATCATTTAATCCTTCTTAAACTTTTAACATTGAAGGTTCAAGTAAAAGATTTTGCAATTAAGAGTTGTCGAATGGTTTTAAGATGGCGGGTTGAATTGAGTTCATAATTTAGGCGGCTAATTTAGTTAACTTAAATATTTAAATTTAATAGACTTAATTAAAAAACGCGCTTTTATATTAATTCTTAATTGATTTTTGCCATACTTAATTCAAAAATTGCCCCATTTGGAAGTCTTTTTCTCGATTTGAGTATCTGAAAAATCCTGCTTTAGTCCGAGCTATTCCCGTATAAGATTGCATGGTCCTCTGGGGTGAAGTTCAAAATTAGAGATGCAATCTATGTAAGATTAGCCATTTCTGGGCAAAGATAGGGATGTCATATTTTCCTGAGAATTATACAAGAAGAAAGATTTAAAATGACATGAAAAGAAAATGGGGGAAGGAATTTTCTTGTGTTTATATCAACTACAAGTTCAATGACTTATCTTAGACAGGAAATTCCTCAGCTTGATAGGATTTAAAAATCTTATGAATACCATAGTAAGATTTATTTGCTCTCTGAGATTGTTTAAGAGTAATTAAGACGACTTAATGGTAATATAATTATAATTCTCTCAAATTTTAAATTAAAGTTGATAATTATTTTGCAGGCTATTTAGTTTTGAAGCTCTTCCTTTCACCGATATTAGATCTGGAAGCTCTTCTGTAAGGAATAAAGTAAAAGGACTAATTAAAGAAGAAGCACTTATGTTTTAAGAGAAATGAATAATTCTTTGAAACTTTTAGGCTTATATTAATTTAGATGACTTAAATATTCATTTCCTTGAATTTAAATTCTCTTTTAATTTGACTCATGGGGTTTTACAAACTTAATTTTAATTTAAAAAGCTTTTTATATATAAAAAATAAATAATTTTATAAAAAGATTTTTAAATAAAATATAAAAATTATTGCAAACAAATTATTCCAAATATTTTTATAAATAAAAAATATACTCTATCTTTGTTTTTACAATTTAAATTTAAATAAAGAATCTGTTATAGAACTACATTTGATAACAATTTAAGAAATGACAATTACATTGTTTGAATCATCAATTTAAACGAATTCACTGAAATCTTGAAATACAAAGATAGATTGAATTATATAATATATCTCTCTATTTATTAATATTCTCAATTTTTTCAAATAGGATACAAATTTTGTTAACTATTAATAATATAGTTTGTTTAAATATAGGATCAGTTTTTAAATCCATTTATCAAGTAAATAAATAAAAGCCTTACTTTATATTAATAACTATTTAAAACTATATCTTTAATTTTTTATATAAAATTTATAGAGTAATTATAAGAATAGTTAAATGAAGCAATACTAAAATAAATTTTAAAATTCCTAATGATAAAAAGTTTATAGACAGTTTATGATTAACTTACTTAAGCTACATTATTGCTGAAATATAAGTATAAAAATAATTAATAAGTTAGCAAACATTGGTTCCAAATTTTTACCAATGTCTAGAATTTATACAAATTTACAATCAAATAAAATTTATATAATAATAAATAAAAAGTGGATATTTTTTTAAAATATAAAGAATAAAATATTCTTAAATTAATAAAATTAATAAAATTTAATTTTAAATTAAATTAAATTGGAAACTGAGATTTCCCTAAATTGCCCTAATAGTTCAAGAAATGAACCCAAAAGCTCCTATTATTTTAGAAATAAGTTTCAGTGATCAAAGAAACTTATTTCTTGTGAAGACCTATAAAGTTAGGCATAAGTGAATGGACTTACTATTGGAGATAGTAAGTCAAATAAAAATAAAAATAAATTTAAAATAAAATTAAATTTCAGAAATTAATTAAGAAAATGATTGCCTCTAATAATCAAAACCCTCAACCTAAGATATTAGTTGTTAAACAACTTTAAAATAAATAGATTTAATAGGAAATTTATTTAATTCAAAAACTTAATAAAAATATAGTTTATACAGTGTCTTCTAAATCGTAGTTATATTCCCCTAAGAGTTTGGTAATGCCAACACCAAGGGCTTGTGTACCTTTGTAGATTCAGGGTTTGTTATTGCCGCCAATCTAGACGTGTGTTAAAAACCATGTTCTATACAATAGCGTAACGAGTAATCCAAAGAATACCCCCCTTGAGATGAACACGCTGCTTATAGCGCTCGCCTGGCCAGTGGGTAGTGTTCTACTAGGTACCAAACTCTTTGGATCAAGTTTTTTGTACCTTTGCTATTTTCAATTTTTAATATTTTTAAGGTAAAATCAAGGAAAATTATGAATTCAGAATGATCAAAATACAAATTAGAATTGTAAATTCAACAAATAAATTGGACTAATTAAGCAATTAAATCTTATAAGAATTTATAAATGAAATCTCAAATCCAAAAACAATTGAATTCAATTTTACAAATATGATATAAAATCAGAATCAAGTTCGACTTTGAATTAAAATAAAATCAATTTCAATTTAAAATATTCATCAATTCAATATGAGTATAAATAAAAAATTAAAAATTGTTCTTAATGCACTGATAAATTATAAAGGTAAGTATCTATATTTTAAAAATAAAATTAAAGATATTTTAAAGTTATATTTATATTTTTACAATTTATATTTTATTGATAATTATTTATTAGAAATAGCAAAAATAATAATATTTTTATTTACAAATTATCTTAAAGATTATTTTTATCAAAATATATAAATATATAATCTTTGATATTTTAATTATTCTTATTCTTAAATTAAACAATAATTATTTTGTATTTATTTCTTACTCAAATATAAAGGAATTAGAGAAATGGATTTTTAATTCCAAACACTTTATGGAAATTTGAAATTTTTTAAACAATAGAAAAATTTGTATATATCTCTTTTTGGGAAATAGTTTTCAATAATTTGAAAAAATTAAATTTAAATAAAGAAACCTATTTATATCTCTTCTTTCTTATTACTTTGCCCTTATAAATTCCATATTTAAAGCTTAAGTTTATATTTACTTTGATCTTCACAAATCTTTAAGTGAGATAGATTCCAAAGCAGCAGTGAGCACATGAAAGTAACATCTTCTTACAAGATTCTGATTTATTCTACTTATATTCATGCCAAGCTCTTTCATAAAGGCGGCCCAATAACCTCTATAAGTGTTAACTTATATTACTTACTTTGATTAGGCTCTTGTATTTAAGGGATTCAGGTCTCTGTTCTTTATCCAAGAGTACATAAGTTCTGCTGGAGCTAGCCTGTAATGATAAGGCCCAAGAAACATGAGCGGTAATTTGAGATTGTCATACTTTGCCATTACTTCTTAAGATCTGTGATAGGGAGCGTTATCAATCATGATAACAGTATTCTTTCTCCACTCCAAATCTATATCATCTAATGTAAGTGCTAGCTTGCACAAAATACATAAATGAGTGTTGATTAGTTCTTCCCCTATTCACAGTGTAGAACAACTCTCCAGTACTTGACACTCCAATAATCAAGTTCATTTGACTAAGTCTCTAAGATTTTGTAACCCTATTCTTAACATATGGAGCTGTTCAGCCTCTTCTTCTCTCATCAGTCTAGTGCAATACTGATTCATCAATGTTAATAATTCTCTTGCCTTCACTTAGAAAGAGTATGAATTGTTAGGCTGCATACTAGCGTTGAAGCTTACTGCTGTTGTTGTTATGAAGGTTCGTTATCTACTTAACTTGTTTATATGTCATCATTAGTTCATTTTTAAGGAACCTTCGAATCATCTACTTTGAACAGTGAGCTGGATCTTTTACACTAAGCTTTTCTGTATATCTGATATTTAGATAGGCACTTAGTCATAAGTAAGCATGTTCACTATATGAGTGCGAGCTCTTCTGTGTAGCTTCTTATACTTGCCTCTATTAACTTACTTAAGATTCCAAAAGTTTGCTTTTTTTAAGGGATTGTTAAGGTACCTTCTTAACTTATAGTATGATATGCCAAGCCTCTTCATAATCTGGTTCATTACTTTTCACACTTTTCATTCCGACCAGCTTTAGCTCTTTTTGCTGCTGCTCCTTTTCTTTCATGATCTTGAGTTATCTTCGAGGCACTATAGCTTAAAGCTAAGTATGCTATCCAAAGACTGGAAGTGAGTCTTTCATTTTATGGTTCTCTATTACTTTCTATTCTAATTTCTTCATATCTATTAAAGGTGCTCTTTCGAGCATACCTTAAGGTTCTAATTCTGATTAGGTATAGTCAGTGTAGATCTCAAGTGTGATCTGGCCAAGAGTCTATATTTAGTGGCCATCTAGTAATGATTCCTTAAATCCTCCTAGTTTACTTACTCTATAGGTTTCCTTAGGATCAATAATAAAGCCTTTGAAATTCATAGATTCTAATGAATCTTCCTGATCATAGTAGTAGTTAAGCATCTCTCTTTTGCTTACAGTCTCTATCTCAACATCAGCAACTGTAATGTTCCTTTAGTATAACAATTTGTTGTTATGTAATCTGCAGTATTGCTTTCATCATCTGTTTCACTACTTGAGCTTCGCTCATTATCTGAACTACTAGAGTTTTTATCTTCTTCCTCTTATTGGAAAAATTCCACCTGCTTAGACTATCTCTTTTAGAACTTGATTCCATAAGTTCAGTGCTTAATTTCCTAATAATGAATTACTTTGGTGCTGGTAGGAAATCCGCATGCGGAAATCGGATCATGCTGAAGGCATTTCATAATAGTGAAAATGACTATCTCATTATAGTAACAGTGCTGTCTTCATGAGCCAATATTTGGCTATTTAAAACGGCTGATGGCACCCTCCTATTAGAATTTAATGAACCAAGCGTAACTTACTGGCATCTATGTTTAAGAACTAGCTTAGAAGTGCAAAAGCAAGAAAGAGCTCTACAACTTTCTCACCCAGGATTGTCGGGCCTTCTTACCTAAGCTGATTCAACCAACATTTACTTCTTCAAGTCCATCATAAGAGCAAAGAAGGAGGTAAGCATCTCTCCTTAATTGTAACCGCTTCTTAGTACATCAGAAGAGAAGACGTCAAAGTGTCCGTAGTGCCTCACATAGAGGGACTTACAGTCCAGGACTTCCTCGATTATGGAGAGACATCCCCAGACTACTCAACTTTCTCCTTGATGAGCGAGACTGGGTCCACTTAGACAGGCAATGGATCTGTGATTTGCTCTATACCTTGGACACCGACTGTGTCACCAACATGATTCACGATGCAATGCTTTAACGGAAAGATAGGCTTGAGCAAAGCAGAGACCTAGTCATTGAAATGAGACCTGAATTTGTTGACGCACTCTCTAGATGCCTCAGCTTCAGCAGTAAGTTTACTCTCTTTACATTTCCTTTGTAGCTGAGAGAGGCAAAGCTGTGAATCTCATGAAGGACTCATCTAAAAGAAAGAGAACAAGAGATGAAATTGAAGAGGTGAAAGATTATGAGACAGCCTTGAAGTCAGACAGGCAGCTCTTTCTATAAGAAACTAAGAGGCTGAAGCAAGAGCATGATAACTTGGAAAGTGATGTACTTGACTTACGCAAAATGAAGGAGCAAGTTATGCAAGACTTCGGCTCTCAGAATCTGGAAGGGCAGGTGCAGAACTTCAGCCTTTGACTTCTGCTGGTCTCTATTCTCATCTATTCTCTGAACACTACTAATAGAAAGAGTTAGAATATGGTGAATTCTTTTAGAAATTAAGCTTTAAAATCATCTTCTTTATAACCCCTCTCTTTAGGGGTTCCTATGATCTATATCACTTTTCAAGTTTCTCTTTTAATTTGAAGCCTTCTTCAACCAGGCTTCCATACTTTCTTCACCTCTTCATGCTCCTTGTAAGTTTCACTAAAAGACTTGTCTCTGCAACTCCTCCTTCCAAGTATAACTCACTTTTCAACTGAGTCCTTAATCTGCTCTGCCTTCTCTTAAGCCTTCCTACTTCTCTTATTAGTCTGTTTCTTTCCTTCCTTGCTCTTCGATCTTTCTCTGCCTGGCTCTTAAGTGATCTCCTCATACCTCACGCCGTTTTTGAAGATCTTCTCAACTTCACTAATAGGCTTGTCTTAGAGCACAGGGTTCTGGCTCATCTTCTCTACAATGAATTCTATGATAGAAGGTTAATAGAACCCTAATTTACTTTGAGTGTCTGGCTCTTCAGCCACAGCTTCAGTTTTCATTTCCTCTTCAGAGGCCTTCTTTGCTTCCTCGATATCCTTTTTGGCTCCTATGAAAGAACTTTCTACTTTTTCGACTATCTTCTCCACTATAGCCTTACAACTGCAACTTAATGATCGATGGCTATAATCTATTCAGAAGGAACTTCGGGCTCCTTTGCTTGATCAATAATATTCATATCAGTAGCTTCTTGTTTGTCTTACAAATTAAATTATACTTCATTGAACTTTTTGTCTAATATAAGGTCGATCTCATTCTACTCTACGCAAAGAAGCTACTCAGCACTATCTTTGGAGTTGAGTCTATACAAAACTCTTTGCCATCTGCCCTTAGTATTAAGTCTTCCAATTCTTCCTATAATCTGCTCTTCATACCTTTTAGAGAAGACATCTGCGATGATGAGGTAAGAACCTCCGTTCTAGTTGATTTCATCATTCGTCTGAATGTCAGTCCCTCTTCCATGAGCTTCATTCAGCAAGTATATTCCATATTCCTTTTTCGCATTCTTCATTAAGTATCTGCCTTCAATCATGGATTCGATATTGGCGGCTTGCCCTCTGCTTAAACTTGTGAAGTCGTAGCCCGATCTCAAAAGGCCTATCTCTATTGCATTATAGTTAGTTGAAGCCACTATTAGAACTGGGGAGTGGCTTAGCTGCTCTATTATAATTTCTTTGATCTTAGCCAAGTAATCACTCTAATTAGTGCTCACAAACACATCCGGGTATTGAGTCTTTTTATTTCCCTAGAGTTTATCAAGAGTGGGAAATACTACAGGTGTAGCTTGAAAAGCTAGCTTTAAACAGTTCTCTTCAGTAAAAGAGAGATTGCTTCCAGAAAATCCTATCACTTTATGAGCTTGCTGAAAGTACTCAAGAGAGTTGATTATAGTATCAACAGAGCCATCAAACATAATCCAGTCGTACTCGTCCACTAATACGTAGCTTTGCTACCATACACTCACAGCCTTGCTGTTCTTTTGCATCTTCTTTAATTAGGGCTAAGTGTAGAAATAGATGCCAGTATCTTTGGCAAAGAAGTTTAGATTGCAATTAAGCTACATTGCTTTAATGACTCTCTAGTATCGTTTGAAGTCTCTTTGCACTAAGTGCTCATTCTTGCTGAGTATAAAGACTGATCTTTAAGTTTTAAGAGCAATAAGGATTGCTAAAGCAATGCATATTAGGGTCTTCCCATTGCCAATACCAAAATGAATGAAGTGATTGCTGTTAAGGTTGTCACAGATATAGTTTAAACATAAGACCTGAGAGCAGTAGAATTTGAAGCCTAAATTTTACTCCAAAGTTTCTAATTCGGCACTTACTCTTAAGAGTTCCTCTGGAGACCTGCTATTGAATCTGGATGCTACTTGGTTATATAAGTTCTCATTCTTGAATAGCTAAAGAAGGTCATTAACAGCCTTTTCAGAGAAGGCTTCCATAGTCCTTGGCAATTGCATTATTCTATCAAGGTCAGAGAAGTCACAGTTTAGACAGTTGTCAATAGTGTGAATGCTTAACTATACATTTTTCTCGACTTGCGCATTCACAATCAACTACTATACTTTCCTGATTTGTTCAATCTTCCCTACCCATTATTGATCTCTGCTTTGCAGTCTTGAAGCAAGGCCTTTCATAAAATGCACCATTGAGACTTTGTCGATGACTTCTTGCTTTTATAAGAAGGTTGCCCTTGTTGAAGATATGTAGTCTTTTTAAAGACTCTAAGTTAGGGGCAGAGCATAAGGCACATATTCTTACAAAGTACTCTGTATACTCTACAGGAATGTCTCTTATAAGGTTTAATCCACAGTCTTGCTTAAGCAAGATAATAAAAGGCACGTTCATTATAAAGAAGGAATTTGGTATTAGTTTGATGACCTAAGGGTCAATTGAAAAGTAGTGCCATGTTTAAGCCAAAAGCTGAATGATGCCTGGATTAGAGTCGTTTAGCTTCTAGACTATAGCAAGCTGCTTACTTAGACATGTTGCCTCAGTAATAAAGACCAAGTTGGCTAAGCCTATAGCTTGTCTAGCATTGGGTGACCTTATAAGTAAGAGAATTGCTTCTTATATTAAGTTCTCTTCTGGCTGATATTTTTCCCCTGTATAGTAACTGAGGGCAGCCAAGAAGATACGAGCCTTGGAGTCTTAGTCTAGCTTTTAGTTACTTGAGATCAGCTCTGTAATTAAATAGAAGAGCCCTTGGTTCACTTAGGGTTCATTTGCCATCTCAAAGTGTTAAAGGAATGAAAAGAGTGATTGGGTGTTGCGGGCCATTATTTCTTGAAGGATCTGTTCCTTTTATTAATAATTTGATTATTTGAAACTTCAAAGTGCTTGACCAACATCTCATGGCCAATGATTGAGCCATAGTTAATAACCAGCTAAGGTAAGGGTCTTGGAGCTTGCATTGATTCACTTGCTAAGCTCACAGTAGTCTGGAACTCACTCACCTTCATTTCCTCGTTTGAGAGGGAGTGGTTAAGATTTTCAGAGGCCAGTGACTTGGTATCACTGCTGTTCTTGGCTTTCTTGTTTTTGTTATTGTTTATAAACTTTCTCACAACGTTCTTAAAATCCCATGTCTTTTAATAGCCTTTGAAATCCTCCTGCTACAACAGGATACTCAAATCATAGTTGTTTAAATGTAGGAATTCCTTTGCTCTATTGATTTTGACGCTATCTTGGGTCCCTTGTACTCAGCTTTAATGCCCTTCATTTTGCCGCCGTCATCAATATTAGCCTTGGCTTCAAGATTTTCTAAAATCCGATCACCCTGCTCAATAAGTTGAGCTAACTATTCATTTGAATTATCATTCCTTAACTCTAATATAGGTGCTTAGTAAAGGAAAAAAGCTTACCAGGGCTTCGTTCTTTAATCTATAGGGGAAAAGACTCAGCAAGCTGATCCCGCTCTTGGGCTGGATTCATGGTATTTTTAAGTTTTGATTATAGTATTATATACTGGATTTTTTAATTTAATAGGTGGATTATTAAAAAATACCTCTGGATTCTTCAAATTTACTATAAGAAAATCCTCTCTTCTTCACTTATCCATTGGATTTAAAGAGCTACAGCCTGCAAACCAGTTCAAATGCATTGCTTATGTTAATACCAACATATAAAGGTGAAAAAAGTAGGCTTGCAAGAAATGGCGGACCCGCCATGGGTCTTTTGAGTGTTTTTCGAGTCTGGTCTCATTGAAAATTGCTTTTTGGAAAAATTGAAAAATCCGGGGGCCTAATGTGAATTCAACCCTATACTGTTCATAGCGTACATATAACCAGTAGAAATGTGTATTGAAATTATAATGGAAAGCAATGGCACTCTTTTTCGAAAATTGAGGTCATGGTTGAAGGGGTTTAGACTGGTTTTGGATTCTAGACTTCAGACTGGATTTTAGACCCTATAAGAGGTGGGGGGTTATACTAAAGTTGAATTTTTCTAAAAGTAGTTGGGAAAGCTTCTTGATTTTATGGACTTAGTATAGTAAGAAGAACATTTTCAACAATATATGATCGCTATAACATTCAAACTTTAATTAGCAGCATTCTTAAAGACTCTCTTTCTAAGACTCTTGACTTGGCCCTCTCTTAATAAGTTAAATTTTGATTTTGGAATTTCTCTATTTTTCGATTTTAAATCATCATTTTATCAACTTATACATTTATGTGCATATATGTATTGGGGTTTATATTTATATTGTTATAATATGTTATATTGTTTATTATATAAATATATGTATGTAATTAATTATATTAATATATATATATATATAAGGGCTCCTATCACAAAACAGAAAGCTACCAAATCTCAAAGGTCAGTACTTAAACAATTTAATAACATTAATCAAACTTAAAAATTATTCCTAACTCTATCTCTAGCTATACTCCATGCAAGACCCCTACTCAAACGTAACGGATGACCACTAACAATACTCAGCCTCGCCATCAGTGCAGCTGTCGCCCTCTGTGCTGCCCCCAGGGGTGGAGAGTGACCATCAGCAAGAGCCAACGATGAGCTGGTCAGTGCTGGCCCCCAAGATGACATGCTTGCTGGAGAACATCAGACTTCACGACCACAACACGAAGAGCATCTTAGCCCTAATGTCGACCCTCTACGACCCCCACACCATCTACTGCCACCGGGACCGCATCCAGCAGACCGTGGAGTGCCACCTGGCCAGGAGGCGGCTGACATTCGCATTGAGGACGCCCAGCAAGAAGGGGGAGGAGGCCATTGGAGACTTGAAGATTAAGGAAGATGTCTAGTACTAATCACTTACTACATAGGACGCGCCCAAGGCAAGAGGTGGGGGCCCTATCTAGTACATGCTCAACAAGCAGCGCAAGCTATCCACGATTGGTCGACACCTGTTCAAAGCCGGCTTATAGCGATTCATCTCCAATTCAAGTACCAAGACTGCCTGATTGATGCAAAGGGTATTTGGGTCATAGCCGTTAGCCCGCCTATTGAGCTCTTTGATGTGGCTGGCCCAGAAGATTCAACTGTAGTTCTCGGTTACGACTACTTCAGATTCTCAGACCAAACTGCTGGAGATGTGTTTTTAGACTTCATTTGTTGCTCTGACCCTGAGCAGGATGAGCAAGATCATAACTGTGATGGGTAATATTAGCGAGTCCGATTTGTGCATTGGTGTAAGCTCCCTCTGGGTTATAAGCAAGTGTGTTTTAGATGACAGTTTGAACACTCAAAACGAATGCCTTAGCAATAACCTCAGAGTTCAATGTAATTGCATCATCAGAAACAATTGTAGCATCTTGAACGACATCATTTAAGATTCCAGTAACTGATGGCTGGAGGTAATTCTATGCGTTAAGGCAGTAGAATGCCCCAAAATTCCCTGATCGCGCCCAAGGTATTCCTTATTGTACTTACTTAATTCCACTTTTAAAGATTAAAGTCTACCTAGTGACACCACATTGCGATCACAGGAAAACGACCAAGGCACTAGAGGAAACCTCCTTAGGCCCTGGAGGATGTGCTGCCCCTTAAGAGAACCAAGAAGCAGCTGGCAGAATACATCAAGCACCCCGGGGCCCAGATTTCTCGCATGGATATGCAGTGGCTCAGGAAGGGCTTCCTGGGGGCCCTGGTAGCTGCGCTGGATCACCTCAGCATGCAGAATGTCTGATGGGCATTGGTGGTTTTGGGACTTTCAATAATATATGTCTAGGTACAGCATGTCAACCCCACTAAAGATGCTCACTTATCTCGGCCCCTGGGACACTTGTCTAAGTCGGGAACCCCATCTCCGTAGATATAAACATGGAGAATCGAGTGGTGCCCCTGGCCGCCCACTATGCGAAGATTTTTCCGTGACTTCGTCTGCAAAACTGGTTCTTCAGAGATGCCTATGTGGAAAACCTGGGTAAGTACCCTACTCTATACATCAATTTATTATCTATCCTTATTTTTCTAATCACTTTAATCACACAGCGCACCCCTACATACTGCCGAATGTCATGGATGTACTTACCTGGTTAGTCCCCTTTGTTGCTGAGAAAGTAGTAGAGATGCTTTTCAATGCACTGAAGCAGGGATAAGACCTTCCTGATGAAGAGGAGCTAGTTGATCCAAAGAAATTAATAGAGCAAGAATCAACTCCAAGATCAAGCAGTAAGTGTTTTTATCCAAATCACAATGCTTAATTAGAGACTGGCTTATTAAGAAGCAAGGAGCGTGTAATGAGCAAAGTCATGAAGATGTTCAAGATCCTGAGGGAAGAAAATGAGAGTGCCATGTAAATGAAACGAATCTGTCCTGATGGCAAAGTACCTAAAGGTCTGTTACTTGAGGGAAAGAAAGCGATAGAAAATGAATTGACAGATAGATCAAATGTTTTTACGAATGCTAAAAAACTCGATTCACATAATGAGGGAATGCCCTTCTCCACGCAAGGATAAACAGGATCATCTGGTAGCACCCTAGGCGGCAACTTGAATCAGTGAAAAGGTGAAGAAACTGTTCAAGGACATATTTGATTATTCACTCTACTAATGCTGCTCAATCATGCTCTCCTATATGTATTATTCCATCTGATGGGCAGCTCTAACTTTGTTTCTTAGCATGAGCCATCCAAATCTCACATTTATCAGAGAGTGTATTAGCGGTTTCTCTTGTACATAACTAGCTAGATATATATCTCAAAGTGTATTTATCAAATTAATCTTTCATCCAAATTTTCACATTATTTTAAATAAGTTTTTTAATTTTAATTATAATGTTTCAGCTTTAATTTTTTGTATTTATTGATATTTAAATAAAACAACAAAGCTTCGGACATTTAAGAAAATCATAAGAAATCATGTCGAAAATATTATTCATAACTATATTATTTTGCTTATAATTTAAAAAGGATACTAAATAATTATGTGTTCTTTTACTTTTCATTAATATTTTTAAAAAATAATAATTTTAATTATTTTTTTTAACAATTTAGATAAATTTAGTATGAAAATCAAGGATTATAGAGTATTTAGCCAAATATTTTAAGTTATCTTAATTAAAAAGTTTAATATTTAATTGTAAAATAGCTTTTTTTACATTTAGAAAATTAAATGAATATTATTAACTGGAGAAAGAAATAAGGTATAACTTAATACATTATAAATTTTACTTTTACTTTTGAATTTTATCGTAATAAAATAATTAATAATCATTAAAAGTTCCTTGATTATAATTTTCATCTTTAAATGAAGAAAATTTTATGATTTCATTTGAAATTAATATATAAAATTAAAATTGATTTTTATTGATTTTAGAAAATAATATTTTCCATTAATTAGCGTATTTCCATGAATTTAAAATTGATAATGCAGAAATATTTTTCTAAGCTACATTTATCATTAATTTTTCTAATTCATCCAATAAATTTCAAACTTTTTTCTTCCGTTTTTTGGTTTTATTTTTGGTAAGAATAACGAAATCAAAAACTTAAATAATATATATATATAAAAAAGAAATCTTTACATTTTAAAAACTGAAGTTTTTAATTATTTATTTAGGAATATATAATATTAAATGATTTGATAAATAATGAAATATAATAAATTATGGTTCAGATAATATATCTTTAACTGGTTTATATATTTCAGTACCTCCCATTTTAGCTGAAAAATTCTAAACTTACTTAATAATGTGAATTTTGTTGATTTAGAGGGATTTTTAATAATTAATTTCTTAATTATTTGAAAAAATTCTAAAATTAAATTTATTTCAAAGTACTTATCGTCAATTATAAAGTATATTTAAATTGAAAAAGAAATGAGCTTTTACCATTTTTACCATATTTACTTTTAAATCACTTGAGTATAGTAAAGGTAATAATGAAATATATAGGGAATTTTCTATAATTTTAAATTATATAATACCAATGTTGAAATAAAGATTGTTATATCAAAAATTATAAAAATTTATAGAAAAAAAAGTATAGAATAATAATTTAAATTTATTTTGATATTATTTCTAAATCCTTTTTTTAAATGTTGAAATTTTCTTTAGCACTCTACAATGACTTATTATCATATTTTTTACTTTTTTTGAACATTTTTGTGTATGTTGACCCAAAACTAACCACATTGAATTTACATCCCATTGGGAGACTGTGCAAGAATAGTTGTAAAGCTTGAACTGCCAGTCTAATTCTTTTTCCACGCATTGAACCACTTCTATCAATTAGGAATATGTAATCAGCAAAAATATTAATAAATTGTATAATAATTCAAATTTAATAAATATAAAAACTTAAAATTTTTTGCTAAATCCAATATTATATCTATAATTATACATCATAATTTATTTCTTTTTATTATAATTATACAAATTTTCTGAAAGAAATTTTATTTCTAGTATTAATAGTAATAATATTAATTAATTGAACTAGTATTTAAAAAAAATTATCAATATCTTATTATTGTAAACGTTACAATCAAAGTAAAGAAATTAAGTATTAATGAATTATTAAAGCTTAAATTATTACATTTTATCATTTTGGGATCAATCAATAGGGAATTTAAAAATTAGTGGACTTAAATAGTTTTGATAAATAAAATGAAAAATTTATGATTATAATAATACTAATAACGATTAAATCAAAACTTATTACAAGAAACAAAAATGAAAATCTAAAAACAATTACATTATATTACAATTCTCCTTCATATTTATCTCTATTTTCTATATTTAAGTACCTTGACCAGTTTTTACTGTTTCACTGTGAATTTTATGTCCTGTCCCTCACCACTCGTACCAGGTTGGACATCTGTAATAATAAAATTTTAGATATCTTTTTTGTAATATATATTTTATTTTTGAATAAACAGACTCTTTCAACGTCTACATCTATAGTTTTTCTATTTTTTCTTAATTGATTTCATTTTATTTACCGATTTCCTCTTATAAATTGCAATTACAGACAAAAAATAATAACAACTCTGGAGTTATTTTTATTTGACTTTAATAAAGTACCTTTTAGTTTCATCAATAAGATAATATTATACTGTATATTATGAAATCCAATAATCCTTAGATTATCTCAAAGAATTTAAATCATCATATTTTGGCAAATTTAAATTATAATAATTTAATTTTCCTATATATATATATATAATTCAGTTTAAATTTGAATACATTCAAAACCCCAAAACCCCTTAGTGAGGTTTATAAGTGCTTGATTAGTAGGGTAAAGTTGGGGTTTTATTAGGGTTAGTAGGAAAACTAGGCCAGTTTGCAAAATGAGAAATAGAAAATAGCGATTTTTGGGGTCTATTTATGATGAGAAATATTTAGACTTACTGCTTAAGCTTAGGTATGCGAGTATTAATATAGAATAACTCAAACCAGTGATAAATTATTGTGCGATTGCAAAGCTATTTTGTAAGAGTGCTTCGACTGTAAGGCATCACTGCTTTCTAGCTGTTAAGCATTTCAATTCTGGTTCTTGATAACATCCTGTAAGAAAATAAAAGTTCTCTTAGCAGCATATTGAATATCTCTGCGATTCTAAGACTCTTATGTATTTGGCACATTTCCCACTTGACTAGCGAGCTGTGATGTTTCATCGCAAGTTTCCTGGCATGCGTATCTCACCATAGACTATCGCTAATAAAGGAATGGTATTACCTTCAAGACTGTCAACAGAGTGAAGAGAGTGATTGACTTTACTCTGCCATTTTATAGTAATAATTTAAACTATATATATGATTAAATGCAGAGATCTATTGATAATAACATCAAGTTCATACACGCTGATGAAGCTGTGTTTACGTTCAACACCTTTATTAATAAGTCTTGGTACAAGAAGTACGATAATATAGAAGTGTATGACTAAAAGGTTAAGGTTGTCACTCACGCAATTTTGGCTGGTATCAGTGAAGTTTCAGGCTTATAGACTTATGTTATTCATCCTCGCTCTATTAAGCGAGAGCAGTATATATAGTTCTTACATAAGCTAAGAGATATGTACAATGATCAAGAGATCATCCTGTTTGTTGATAACCTCTTAGTTCATAAGACTAAGGAATCTAAGAAAGCTTATGAAGAGTTAAAGATAACTCCTGTGTATAACGTTCCTTACAGTCCTCAGTTTAATGGAATCGAATTCTATTGGAGTAAGATTAAGACTCACTACAAAAAACTCTTGCTGTATCTCCTAATGCATGATCTACCAATCGACACAGTAGACTTTATACAGAGTAGTTGCAAGAGAGTGGGTAAAGAATAGATTACGATATGTCAAGGAAAGGAAGAATGAATGTTTATAAATAAGTTTTAGATTTAAATGAATGAATAAGTTCACATATTAAACTAACCCATAAAGGGGTTTGGCTTCTCTTTCTTTTCCTCTTCTTATGGCTTGCTTGGGCCCATATTTCATCTCTTAGTGCCAGCTCCTGCATCTATGTTCATTTCATCTGGCTTTTAAAAATCTTTATAAAGTCTCTTGCCCACTTCATGAATAGTCTTTGATTTTCTCTCTATGTGAACCTTTGCATGTTCTTTCATTAGGAATATACCTGTTCCAGGTTTCCCTACAAATTTATGTGTCAAAGCTTACTAGAGAGGTATGGATGCTTTTTAAGCTCCGCAAGCCAGTCTCGCTTATTAGTATTCCTTGCTTTTTATAATCTTCAGGAGAAATAGATTAGCGTTTCTTATGAGCTTCTTCTATAATTTTTGTCAAATAATCCTCTTTTATTGTACCAAGAACACCAAAGTAGAAGTTTCTTTCAGGTAACTTATTTGAGAGTTACTTCTTGCTAGGAAGGTAAATAACCACTTCCTCATCTTTCATTGCATCCTCGTAGAGATTTGTGACTAAAATCTTTGGGTAGTTAGGTATTTTAATCAGTTTGATTTCTTTGTTTTTAAAAGCTTTCTTCTCCTCGCAGAGTATTACTTTTAAGAATGATATTTTAGTAGCTTCCATCGTTGGAAGGAATAGACCAAATGTATACATTGTTGATTAACATAAATTTATTTTACCATACTAAGTAAGGTATCGATAGAGATCCTCTTTGCTTCAGAATCTTGAGATCATTTCTTGAGACTCAGCCCTTTTCATTAGTTCATTGAATGATTCCATCTTTGTTCCTCTTCCTATTAATTAATTTCAAGTTTTAATTTATAGACTTCTGGATCCTATCCTTTAAAATCTTACTAATAAATATGGGCATCTCATAGGAGGTTAACCCTGTAAAGATACGTGGAGAAAGTTCGCAGAGTGCTGTAACAAACTTCAGAGATGGAGCTCCATTTTTATCAATTTAGTTCCATTAAATTAGTACTAAATTTGTTTAAATTTAATTAGTACTGGTACTAAATCCGTTTAATTTTAATTGGTACCAATTTAATAGTACCAAAACTTAATTAGTACCTAGTTTTAATCCAGTGAGGTTTTAATGGAAAAGTTCCAATCTGGTTCAAAACTAATTGGTACCAGTACCAACCTGAACTTTATCTGAGTTAGTACCAGAATCAAAATTATTAAGAGTAAAATTACAAAAATTATAGTTATAGCTTGAGTATAAATATGAAGTCTTAGAGCTGAGATCGAACCATCATTAATGCTGTAGCAACTCCTATATAGTCCAGCTATAGCTATAGAGGTTTTAAGAGCTTTATAATAGAAATTTAAATTTGAATTTAAACATGGCGGTCAACTTAAATCGTAGAGCGGCACTTTTAGGAGCAGGTCAATCAATGCTTAACTTTGGTTCAACCAAGAAACAAGAAGTTATATATATTGAGAGGGAGGCAGAGCTAAGAGCTCTTGAATTTGAAGCACAGGTTTTTATTATAAAGGTTTAAAACAAGAAACAGAAAGCTGAGATAGAAGTTTAAACATTAATAAAAGATGTTGAGGAAGAAAAGGAACAGCTTCAGATTTAAGAGATTAAAACTTTTGAATGCTAAGACTGCTAAAATATTTTCTCTACCGATTTCAATTTGAAGAGACATATGAAAGAGGTTCACTCTGGGAAAGGTAAGGTGTATTTTAAGCATGATAAGGTCGATGACAGGTACTGGTGCACAACTTGTGAGAAGTCTTATACTCACTCAGCTAAAGTTAAGAAGCATATGCAGAAGCATCACCTAAGTGAGTTCTTGATTTAAGATAAAGAGACTTAGAAATTAATGCTCGCTAAAAGAAAATCTAATTATCTTGAGACTTAAAAAGAACTACAGGAGAAGCTCAAGAGGCAGAAGCGAATAGAATAGAATTAATGAATCAACCTGCTGGTAATGTCTTTTTAGCATGCTTTTAAGAGAGAGCCATGTATATTCCTGTACTAAATGCAGTAGACCTTAGCAGTTGTATTGAAAACTACTTACATATAAACGTACCTGCTTAAGCATAACTCATAGTGGTTGATGACTATGCCTACAAAGTATATCCTTTCAGCTATCTCCTTAAAAACGAGCAGTATTAAAATGAGTTTGCTAACGAATATATTGTACTTAGAGAGGCTTAGAAAAAAGATTGCAAGAATTTGCTCAAGCTAGATGGTGTTATTTTAGGGTTTGGTTTCATCGCACTAAGGCTAAAAAAGTTTGAAATGACTCTCCGAGATTATCTATATTAAAACAGATACCCAGATGACTTGAATGATATTCTATCTAATATGATAAAGGGTGTTTAGGAACTCACGAGCTTGGATACGTTCATAGAGATTTGAAGCCTGAAAATTTTATGCTAAACCTTTGCCCTTTAGAAGTAGTCGTAATCGATTTTAATAGAGCCTTAAGATAAGAGATTGTAACCTTAGCAAAGTTCTTGGTACTCCAGGTTACTTCCCAATCAAAGAGAAATGGACTAATGGCTCTATTTAGTGGGATTTTTAGGCAGTAGCTGCAATAATATTGTTGAAATACATTTGAATTTGGAAAATTAATTTTAATTAAATTAAATATAAATCAAAATTGTGGCGGTTTAAGTTGACCAATTAGAACGATCTTGGGCTCATTCGATAGAGAATTCAAAATTAGCTGGACTTTACTACAGGCGGTACTATTTTATCGCATCCCTGGAGCGAGATAACTCGACTTTAATGTGAGTGTATAATTTAATGAATCTAAATGAGTTTAATTAAAGTCGAGTGATCTCGCTCCAGGGATGCGATAAAATAGTACCGCCAGTAGTAAAGTCCAGCTAATTTTGAATTCTCTATCGAATGAGCCCAAGATCGTTCTAATTGGTCAACTTAAACTGCCACAATTTTGATTTATATTTAATTTAATTAAAATTAATTTTCCAAATTCAAATGTATTTCAACAATATTAGAGTGCGATATGGAAAGCATGACTTACATTAATACAAAATATGAAAAATAAACAATAAATCTAGCTGAGAAGCACATAAAACAAGATGATGTATGCTAAGAAATAAAGAAAATTGTAGAGAAGATAATAGTAAGAGCTCCAGCATATCCAAGACAATCCTTAGACGATATGCTCGAACCACTAAAGAAAGCTAGATTCAAGAGATACAACAAAGACATGCAAGTAAAATTTTTGTGATATAATTAATCTAATACTCATTAAACCTGCGTTTTCTCTACTAACACTAATAAAACCTCAACTTTACCCTACTAATCAAAGCATTTATAAACCTCACTAAGGGGTTTTGGGGTTTTGATTTCAATTAAAAATCTATAAAAATAAAATTTATATCTAAAAGCTAACAGAATGATGTTTAACAAGGATTGGGAATCTTTAAATTTAAAAGATACTTATATAATGCAATTAAAAATATTGCTAGAAAGTAAAAAAATATACTAGACATATATTTATTTCTTTTTAAAGCCAAAAATTAAAAAGTCTTTCATAAAGATAAATTAAAAAAAAAGTTGGGGAAATATAATATCATAATTGAAGATATTATAATTTTTTCTGAATCATAAAGTTTTGGTTCTAAATAATCGTCTTCATCATCTTAATTCATTTAAATTTCATTCTAAGGTTCTTAGTATTTAAGTCAAGAATCTAAATTAAAATTTATATTGTATTTATCTGTGTCAATCTGACCTTAAAGATGCTTCAATTTATTCAGTAGTCTATTTCTAATCTTAGGAGTAATTAAGTTATTATTATATTTTAAAGTTTAATTTAGGAGGAGAAATGTCAGGTAGTATTGAAATAAAGACAGCATTAAAATACAAATTTTACATAGTAATAATTAAAGTTTTTTATTTATTAAGTGTGCAGTATTTATTAAAAATAATTCAATAAATGTTTTGGATTAGGTCAGTTTATTTTAAGTTGAAAATAACATTAATTCCTATTATTTTTCATTATTAAATTTTAAATTTTCAATATCTTTATATGTCTACTCTCTTCATATTTATGATTATAGATAAATCATCAATAATTAACCAAATATCTATTTTAATCGATTTGTAAATAAAATATTAAAAATTGATATAGAAAAAAAAACAAGAGTAATATCAACAATAATTATAAATTAAAAGAAATACTATTAGAGGAAGGAATAAATTAAAATTATATAAAACTTTCATGTCAAAATAAACAGAGTATTAATTATAAATTACATAATTATCCTTACTTTTCAAATAATCTATTAATATATCAATCATTTTTTGGAAATTATATATTATTTTTGAATTCTTGGCATTTTTGCAAAAAATGTTTGAAAAATTTAATAATTATATGTCTACTTTATTCTATAAAATAAAGTAGACATTTGTAGTTATAGCTTATTATAAACATCTTTAATGAAGTCTTATTGGTAAATATATAAAATTTTTATATAATAGGGAAGTGAAATATCTTTTTTTTATACAAATAATTAATTAATTTAATTCCATTTCTCGAAGTTTAGTTGGGAAAAAATGTAATAACATCACAAATATAAGGTATACTCATAATCAATAAGAATTAAATGACCTATTATAAATAGATTTCTTTGAGGATGTCATTCAATCAAAATATGAATTTTGGTAAAAGATTTAAAGTTTTAAAAATAAGATTTAAATGTTTTATAAACGGCGGATTTACATTTTTTTACTGTAGGTTCTATTAAAATATAACCTAATTAAGAAAATTAAAGAACCTCTTATATAGCATAACTATATTAGTTATATAAAATTTATGAAAATAAAAAACTTCAAATTTAGGGTGGTGCACTTCTCAAAACCCCTACTTATTTCCTCGTAAATTATAGTATGAATAATCAACCTACTTAGCAAATTTGTGACTTCAAAATTATGAATGAAATATTTATAATATTATTGGTATCTTTCTATAGGTGATACAGCTTGAAAAATAATAAGTTTGCGACAAATTTAAACATGCTTTTAGTTAATAAAATCATTAATTTGTATATATTTTATTTATTAAAATTTACAATTTTACTTAAGTATTTCTAGAGCTTTAGTTAAAGGATAATTATAATATGTAAAATTTTAGGACTAATATAATAAAAAATTATTGAGTATTAATTAAAAAAATACCATAATTAACAAATATCTTTTATCTTCTAGTTTAGCACTTGAAATTCTATAAGTTTTATTGTAAATTTTAATAAATAAAATACAAAAATTTTATGATAAAATAACAATATAACGCACCTTAAATTAGAAAATTGCCAAAATTACTTAAAATTAAACTCGTGATTTTACCATTTATAAATTTAGTCATAATTTTTAAATTACATAGTTATGGGATTAATTTTCATTAAACTAGTTCTTTGTCTTAATTAAATATATTTATTATTATTTTTATTTTAATTGCTACCGGTTAATTGATTGTGTCATCTCTGATAAAAAATAATATAACAAGATGTAGAGGATAAAATCTTGATTTGGAATGTGATTTCGAACTGCATATTAAAACGATGTAAATTTTTTTGTGAATAAAAAAATAAAATTAAAATTTAAATAGCATAAAAGAGTATTTGAAGTAAAATATAAAATATGCTTATAGTTATTGATCTTGACTATTTAGAAATATTAAAATTATAAAAATAATCTAATTAAATATTTTGGCTATGGGATCAAACACGCCCCCCCCCATAATGTATATTTTTCTTTTTGTAGTCTGATAGAGTTTTTAACGCTGAGCAATAGTAGCTAATAAACTACCAGTGTGCAATCAATAGTTTTCGAGATATGGCCCATATAAGTTCACATTTTATATATAAAATTATTAAAAAATTTCCAATTTTTCATAAAAATTTATTTTTTCTTAAAATAGAGGATTTAATGAAAATTTAAAGAATTTATTAAATTTATCAAAATAATATCATAATAAATTATTTGCACTTTAATTTTATTAAAAAAATAGTGTAAATAATTTATTATGACATTATTTTGATAAATTTAATAAATTCTTTAAATTTTCATTAAATCCTCTATTTTAAGAAAAAATAAATTTTTATGAAAAATTGGAAATTTTAATAATTTTTACTATAATTTTATATATAAAATGTGAACTTATATTGGCTATATCTCGAAAACTATTGATCGCACACTCGTAGTTTATTAGCTACTATTGCTCAGCGTTAAAAACTCTATCAGACTACAAAAAGAAAAATATACATTATGGGGGGGGGCGTGTTTGATCCCATAGCCAATATTTTTTTAAAACTTTAATATCAAAGAACTTATTTACCTTAAACAATAGTGTGATAAAATTTTAGTGAGAATCATCTCAGTTAAGAATTTAAGTTCTTTTGGATTTTAAAGTATTTGCCATTTTGGTTTAATTCTAAGGAAATTAAGAAGTAAGGCATCAAATCATTTCTAGATAAACATTTTTACTGCCTTTATATTTTTAGAGAAATTATTTTAAATAAGCGGATTTTCTAAATGTTCTAATTATTACTTTACTCCCAATTAAATAATGAATTTATGCTAATGTACAAACATTCACCCGTAAGGCAAATTTTGGTGGTGTATTATTTAACAATTTACAATCTTTTAAATAAAATTTTCTCAAGGATTTATTGTAGTTAGCTTTATAGTTCTGAAAAATTGACTGTCTAAGCCAAAAATCTATCAATAAAATAAGAAAAAAGGCATAAAAAATTATGTTTTCCTTTTTTATAACTTAATTGATACAATCTAATGAATTTTCAGGCAATAAATAATTCTTTTAATTTAAAATGATATATAAAGATAAGATAAATGGTAATTTTAATTGGTATTGTAATAATAAATAGCTAGATAATGATGTAAATTTAATTTTAAAATAAAAGAATTCTTTAGCTCCTAAAAATCCATTAGATTTTATTAATTGAGTTGTAAAAAGGAAAACAAAGTTTTTTATGCCTTATTTATAATTTTATTGATCATTTTCGAATTAGGCAGTCCTTAAAAGCTGACTACAATAAATCATTGTGAAAAGTTTATTTTGAAGATTGCTCTCTCACATACATATAAAAAATCTTAGGGTTAATTGATTGTCACTTTATCCTATATTAATTATTTATACTTCTAACAATTTTATTTTATTTTTATATAAAAATAATGCATCGCCAAGAGTAACTTAAGCTGACGATCCAAATCCATTATTGGAGACATTTAAGATTTTTATTTCTTAATTTCTGGATGAAATTCTTTCAATTTCCCCAGTCATTTGAATATTAAGATTAAGATTCCAGAGGTAAGGAGAGTTGTCTGAAGTGATATCTATCATAGGATAATCAGCTATCTCCATGATATTTTTAAAGTTTTGAGATTTTTATCCTTCTGATAATGGGAGTGATTTAGTAGATTATTGTCCATTGTACATCACACCAGTGTCAATATGAAATTATATTAATATGAAGATCTTTTAATTATTTAAAATTGAAAAGGTTTCCAAAAATAATATTGTATAAATAATTCTTAATATACTTCTATATATCTCCCATATATTTAGGTACATAACTCATTTAAAACTTAATTGTAAGAGTGGGATAGAGAAGTTTAAAATTTAAGAGATTATAACAATTAAGATTATAGAAATTTAATTACTTATTATAAGTATTTTTAAAAGAATGTTTTATGGATTTATATTGGTAGTCTTAAAAAAAAATAATAATAATAAATCTTAAGCAATAACTAATATCTTCTATGTCTAGTTTCTGATGAAAAAAACATTTGACTACTGCTGATGAGAATTTATTTAATTATTATTATATATTGAGTTAGGAGGGAAGTTTCCAATTGCTACTCTGACCATGTCTTTCTGTGTTTTTGTGAATGAACCCACAACTGCTGTCTTACCAGTCGCGATAGCTTTTTCATATTACTCTTCAACAACTTGTCTCAAATCAACTCGAGTTAATAAATTTATATTTCATTCAAAAAATAAATGAAATCCAAATTAATATGTAAATATTATATGCAAAATAATTAAATTTGTCTTTCTTTATAATTCTAATAATTTGAAATTAATATTAAAAGTCAATTAGATATATTTTAGATACTTACGAATAAAAGATAATTAAATCATCAAAATTTTAATATAAAATCTAATCATATTAAGAAAATATAAAAAATATTTTAAATGACTTAAAAACTAATACTCTTTTGACATAAACATAATATCAAATTATAGATAATTTATATTAAATGCATCAAATGAAGTGTCAAATTAATTACTTCATTTCGCTCCTTCAATTTTATTAACGTAAAATTAATTAAATTGATATTTAATACATTAAATATTTTCATCACAACTATGAAAAATTATGTATAAATTATATGCTTAGTTTTTTACAAAACACACTCAATAATCTATTATTTTATTAAGTGACAAGCTATTTCTTTGACCCATCTTAAAGAGTGAATTCTATCTCAAGATTTGTAAAAACAGAATCAACATCGACTGTAAAACATTTAGTTTAATTATTAATACTTTCAAAGAATTTGTTGATAATTTAAGAGAAATTAGTAAAATGTGTTTTTAAAGTAATATATTTAATTTAATAAATTTCTTAAAATCTTTTATTTTAACTGGAAAAAGGTAAATAGTTTCAATGGGGAAATCTAATTAAATATTTAATGATAATAAATCTTCATTGTTAATGTAATGTTGTCTCATTTCAAATGAAGCTAGCTACTATACCACATTTAAAATATTTTATTTTATTTCCAATGATAAAACCCAATGATTATAAATTTGAAAATAAATCGTAATTTACAAAATTAAATAGAATTAAAAGATAATAATAATATTGAAATAATATTAATTTATTAAAATATAAAAAATTTAGAGATTTGAACTCTTTTATGATTATATATTTTGTAAGTTTGACATTTAAATGTATACCGCAAATTATTGTTATTTGTTGTAAAACACCTTTATAAATTTATATGGAATTATAAACTTTATAAGTATATTTATCTATTATTAATGAATTGTTATTATACACAAAATGAAATAGTAAAGAAATAATTTCAAAGTTTTACATATTCAAGTAATTCATATAAGTGGAAATATTAAAAAAATACTAAAAATAAATCTTCATTAAGATTTTAATCTGAAAAAATTTATGAAAAAATATTTATTTTTTTTTAAATATAAAATATGATTCTTAGTAGTAATAATAAAAAATGGTAATTTTAAATTTGATTGTATCAATGATGCTTATAAAGATTAATTATTAAGTTAATCATATTCAGATTAATTATTGAGGTAATCATATCCCGATTAAATTATTAACAAAATATTTTTTGTTGTTGTTGGAAACTTAATATTTCTTACAACAATTATAATAATGGAGTTTTATCTACTTTAATTAAAGGAATAGGATGCTTTGAGATTTTATTGATTAAAAATATTGCATCTTAACTGTTTTCGCTAAGCAAATGGTTAAGTTAATAAAAAAATTCAAATTATTTATAAAAAACTTCTTGTTTTGAGGAATAAGTTTCCATTTATAGTATTTGTGGTGCTTTATTTGTAATTAAGGTTATTTTAATAATAATTTATGTTGCTTTACCTAAAAAACATTTAAAATTATTAAAAGAAATAAATAATTATAAATCAACATTAATTAAATAAATCATATCACAAGAGTTACACTTAAAATTTTGAATTTTATTTTTATTTTATTGAAAGAATTTTATCGCAATTTATCTTTGTGAAATTTATCCTCTAATAATTCAAAAAACATAAAAAGTAATTTATTTGCAAATATCATTTTTTATTTTTAATAAAATATTATTTTTATTGAATTAAATTAAAACATTAAAAAAAGGGGGGGGGTGATATCTGAACCTATGCTGAAGTATCTGAACCTAATGTGTTTTACAATAGTTTAAATATGTTTCCATACATGCTTCTGGTTAATTTAGGGTCGGAGGACACGAATAAGCATCTTATGATAACGAGGGATCACTCTAAAGGGCAATAAAAGTTGCAATGATTATCTGTTTTATTATAAAACTTACATAATTTTCATTTTTTTGTCACATGTTTTTTTATTCATTTTTTAAAAATTTTAAACTATACAGCATGCACGAGTTGTTGTAGAAGACAGCAATCAAGATAATGAAATTTCAATCTGTACTGATATTCTAGCAAATGCAATGAGTAAGTATACAAATCATATCAAAATATGTCTTCTACAACTACTCGTGCATGCTATATAGTTTAAAATTTTTAAAAAATGAATAAAAAACATGTGACAAAAAATGAAAATTATGTAAATTTTATAATAAAACAGATAATCATTGCAACTTTTCTACCCTTTAGAGTGATCCCTCGTTATCATAAGATGTTTATTCGTGTCCTCCGACCCTAAATTGACCAGAAGCATGTATGGAAACATTTTTAAACTATTGTAAAACACATTAGGTTCAGATACTTCAGCATAGGTTCAGATATCGCCCCCCCCCCCAAAAAAGGAAACAGCAAATGTATTATCTTCTTCATGAATAATTATATAATTATTCATTTACTAAATAAATATTCAAGGTAATTATCAAATAAAATCATAATTAATGTTTATAAAAATAGTTATAGTGAATATGGGTAATGTTATACAATTAATTTTATTAGGTATTTAAAGAAATTTTCAAAAATTTGAATTAACTTATAAAATTTATTATTAACTAGTTAGACATGAGGGAATATGGAACATCTCTAAAAAGTTCAGGAGCTTATGTGGTGAGGAGCAAGGTCCATGATCCTCTCTGACAAGCCTATCTACTATATTGCACAAGACGCAAAGTTGGTTCGGAAGTAAAAAGTTTCTTCTTGTTTGAAGTCGGACTGAGACTAAAGTGAAAAGTAGCAATTCATCATTGGCACAGGTGAACTGGAACACACAATATAAGCAGAAAGCAGACCAACTAAGTCAGACTGCAGAAAGGAGACTCATGACGAAGTAAAAGATGTCTTGAACTGATTTAGCAAGATCTTTATATTGTCAATATCAATATATAAAAAAACATGACGTTTTTAATAGTTATTATTATTTATATTTAGAGTTACATTTTGATAAATTTTAAGTTATGAGATCTTGTATAATATATGTTTTAAACAATAATTTATTATAAGATTAGCTTTATTTTTTAACCTTCGGCAATTTTCGAAAAGTGTTGACGGTTTCTGCGTTTTTCATATTTATTCAGTTTAAATAATAAAATGATACACAAAGTGTTATTACTTTTTTAAAATAATTATGTAAATTAAGGATTACATAATCCTAATAAATTCCTAAAAATCTTAAGGATCTATAATAATCTTTACAGATTATGTATTTCTATAGTAATTATATTTTAAAAAATAATATTCCAGGAAATTATTATTATAAACTAAATTTATATATTATTAACAATTCTTTATAGATTATTATACTTCCTTAAGTATTTTAAATAACTGTTAGGAATTATGAATCCTGAACTTAGTTTATTATTATTGAATTTTGGTAATAGTTTAATATTTAAATCATAAAAGGCTATTTAAAATTTAAATTTTAGCAGCAACCGACGGCACGTTTATAAATTTGCAGATGGTTGAAAATATGAGCAAATAATGTTAGTTAAATAAACAATATGATTAAGAAAATTAAGAGTATATGATTATTGTTTTAACTTATATAAGCTTTAATTCAAAATTAAAGTAATTTTTACAATCATCATTTACTTTATATAATGTTAAAATCTCTACAAACAAAATCGTAAATAATATTCAAGAACCACCGAATACTTGCAGTGCAGACTCGCCAGTCAACTAGCAGACCCTATAGATTAATTAAACATCTAATATCTACAACTAAAATTAGGTTTAAAAAAAAGATTTAATTATTATAGCTCACTAATTCATAATGATCAATATATGATCTCTAGAATTTTTACTTACCTAAAATTACTGACTATATTTTTTAATTTAATTATTAGTTTCCAATGATGTCCACTTTAGATAACGGAATGGGATGCTTTGAGACATTATTGATTAAGAACATGGCATTAATTATTAAGTTTTTAGCAAATAATTTATTAATTTAAAATAAAAGAAAACACGAATAAGATAAAATGGGGGGGACGATATCTGAACCTAATGCATTTTATAATAGTTTTAATATGTTTGCATACATGCTTCTAGTCAATTTAGGGTCGGAAAACACGAATAATAATTATCTGAAAACGAGGGATTACTCTAAAGGGTAGAAAAATTACAATGAGTATCTGTTTTATTATAAAATTACACATAATTTTTATCCTTTTTTCACATGTTTTTTTATTCAATTTTTTTATTTTAAACTATAGAACATACACGAGTCGTTGGAAATAACACCAATCAAGAAATTGAAATTCCATCAGTATAATATTCTAGCATAAATGTAAAGAGTCATTATATAACTCATAGCAAGATATATTATTCACAACGACTTGTGTTTGTTCTATAGTTTAAAATAAAAAAATTGAATAAAAAAACATGTGAAAAAAGGATAAAAATTATGTGTAATTTTATAATAAAACAGATACTCATTGTAATTTTTCTACCCTTTAGAGTAATCCCTCGTTTTCAGATAATTATTATTCGTGTTTTCCGACCCTAAATTGACTAGAAGCATGTATGCAAACATATTAAAACTATTATAAAATGCATTAGGTTCAGATACTGCAGCTTAGTTTAAGATATCACCCCACCCGATATAATTAAATTCTTTTTTTAATTAAAATTTTCCATCGTAGTTAATATTAATTACAATTAAATGTAAGATAAGTTTATTTTTAATTATTATAGATGTTCCTTAATCTACATTTTTATAAAAATTAAAATATAATTATATAAATTATTAATAAATACTTTCAAAGTTAAAATTCAGATTTATATTTCTAAAATTTCTGCAATTTCAATTCTAGCATTAAAATCTTTTACTTATTAAAAAGATTTAGGGGTTATATTTAAATTTATATTATATAATTTTTGTAAAATATCTATTTTGAAAGAATATTGTAATGTAACGTTTGAATAATTAAAATCATATAAAAATATAATTTGTATTGGATTAAGATGATTATAAAAAATTAATTAAAATATAAATCAATTTTTAGGTATTATATATTCTTAAATTATCATATATATTAGCCAATAATCAATTGTTAGTCTAAATCATAATTAATATTTTATTTATAATAAAAATTTCGTTTACCAAAAATACTTAATTCTATTTTAATTAACATAATATAATTAAACTTTATTAGATTATAGAAAATCCGATATTAATGGGCTAGTGGTGCCTAAATTTCCTCTGAAATTTAATTCTTCTTTAAGCAGTTCATGAATATTTTCCAATGAAAAAGTCTCTTCAAAATTACTGAATTGCAAGTACAAAACAACTTTGAATATAGGAAGATGCAATTTTAGACAAAAACAAATAATGCATTTAATGTAGGCCAATTGTGACAATTAACATCGCAATTACCTCTTTGTTGTGCTATAACTCCTGAAGACCCGAATTTTATTTTTCATCTCTCTGGCATGAGCTATTGTGCATGAAAATATTTGATTTTTTAAATCGGTAATTTTGGGATTTTTATTGGCCCTCACTAAAATGAAATAAAGGAGCATCTCTATTTGTTACTACTTATGATTTATAACCGTCAATTATAACCTAATAACCATAAAACGAAATAATAATACAAATTCGTGTTATCACTAACGGCTAAGCATTACTCAACTTCCAAACAATTAGTACTGCTGAAGTTATATTTGACACCAATAAGTCATACTGAAGATAAAAGTGACAGAATAGTAGAGAAATTCATTATTAGAGTAATGAGTGAATCTAGAGTCAGTTATGGTATGCTCCAAGAATCCTTTGCCTTCTAATCGAAGTTCTTTAATCTTTGTCGTAATTCTGAACTAATTAATAGGAAATCTTTAAAATGATATTATTGAATCGATAAGAAAATAGAACTATCATAAATGTAAATCAGCATAGGCAGTAGTGAAAAGCATCCATTAGCAAGAATAATGTAGATTATAGCTCAAGATACAACGAGATGACATATGAAAGGAACCTGAGTTAATGGCATAAAAGTCATTTATGAAACAAAGATGATCACTTCTCTCCACTTAGGAAACACTTAACCTAACCAAACATAAGATCTCCACTTATTTCATTCTCAGAATCGAATGATGTCACTACTGTACCCTATTTCATATTTTCACTTTAGGCTTCGATTGAACACTGAAACTCATAAAATGACAAGATAAACAACTAAGTCATTATATCATCAGCTAGGATTTTGATTTTTGTTACCAGAACAGCATTATTTCAGAATTCTAGAATATCTTAGAGAGACCTGTAAAAAGCCACATCTATTCTGCAAGAGTAGCCAAGATGCCGAAACCTTTATAGGTAAAGTCAGCTGCCCATGCAAGTGATATTCATGTTCCCAGAGATAAATTAGGATTTTTTTTGATTTTAAAATAAAATCATTTCATCAAGAAAATGCACAAATTTTTGATTTTTGTAAGCTTATTGTTATTAATAGTCAATCAGAAAATAAATGTTGAGTGGATAGCTTGTTATACAGTCTTCTTTATTAAAGACAGACAGAACAGACGACTAAGCAAGGGCAACAGCAGGAAGTTGATTGAGTATTAGTAGAAAATGTAGAATTTGTACACAGTGCTGCAAAACATACTGATTATTTGATCAAAACATGCATTAAAAAGAATAGAAGTATCAATAATGTAAAATTTATTTTAAATAAAACGTAAAACTTATTCTATTGTATTTTAATATTTTTTCTTTCAAATTTTTACATTCTTTTATCTTAAAATTGTTATTTAAATTTTCATCTATTTACAGAAATATAAGCATAAATATTTGATAGCATAATAAAATAGAAAATAATTAATATATGGATAATTTAAATTTTTTTTTTCATTATTTATTTAAGTTAAGTTTTATTATAAATACTTGTAAAAAATGGAAACAATAAATATAAATGATAAAAACTTTTATTTATTAGGTTTTTATCGATATTAATAGAATTGAATTTTTAAAATAAAAACATTAAGTGTTATCTGTCAATATTAAATAATCCACATTATTAAAAAAATATAAATATTAATATCATAGAATTTAATACTTTTAATAAAAATAAATCTCATTTAATGTTATTTATATATATATACATATATTCATTATAAAATTTGAACTCATAATATATATTTATATAAGATTTTTTCTATTCTTTTAATAAACCATTTTATATTGCATTGATTTTTATTTTATACTTAATATTATAGGCTCATGTATTATGTGGCAATTTCTCCAAAAGTCTTAATAATAAAATATTTAAATATTTAAAAAAGCAATATATTATATGATAATAAAATTGTAGCTATAGCCTAATAAGGATTGTTGATTAACGTTTAATGACCCTTATTAACATTAAATATCTTTTTAAAAAAAGAGTTTTAAGTAAATAATTCGATGATAACATTTTTAAGCAAGTTTACCTTTTGTGTGAATAATAAGTTCTTACCTATAAATATTTTAATAACCTTCCTCATTTTATGTTGATAAATAAATTAACGAATGTTTTAACTTAATTACCTAAACTTTTAATTAAATATAAAGATAATTTGTTCCAAATTTTCGAAGACTTAATGTTAAAAATATTCAAATTAGTTTTTCAAAACAAATCTATTGAATCAATTTATATTTTAATTGGAATTGGCAGTGAATATATAAAAAAAATAAAAATGAAATGGAAATAATTATGCTTCAAAGTAGAAAAGTTAAATGAGAGCAGAGCATATCTTTAATTTCAGTTTTTCCTCAATAAATTTTCATTAAAAAGATTTACAAACAAATAATCAAACTGAATATTAATCAATGAATATTTATCTTAAAAAAACTTTTGTATTAATTATTGTTTTCAATATAATATACATCATAATAAATCATTATTTTAATCCACAATTCATTAACTTTAAGAATACAAAAACTTAAAATTCCTATTCATACTAAACTTGTAAGAAATACTAATTAAGTTAATAAAATATATTAGAAATATTAAATTTATTAACAGTCAAAATAGTGGCAGTTAATCTTGCTGAAATTTAAATAACATTATGCTTGTTTTAATTGAAAGCTCAAATTAAGCTGAACTTTTAATTTGTGGAATTATTTTATCTCATCCACAAAAAGTGATAAATCGATTTTAATTTAGCATCCAAATAAACTAACAAATCAACCAAATTCAAGTCAATTTATCTCGCTCTATGGATGCAAAAAAATCATGCCGTAAATAATTAAGCCCACTAACTTCTAATTGCTTATCGGACAAGCACTATTTTGTCTAGGTTTGGACAAAGTTATCCCAAGAATTTTAATTTTAATTTATTTAATTTTTAATATTTCTTCTTCCAAAAAATCAAATGATTTCCTACAATATTTGAAGCACGCCACTATTATACTATACTATAGAGCATGCTGACTCTACTTTAATTTTGGGTGATTTATTCTAATAAATTTATCTTAAATTAAGAGGAGTTAGCTTGCTTTGTGGGTAATGTTGAGTAGTGCCTCCTAGAATAAAGGCCAGATTCTTTTGAGTTTCGCTAAATAAATATTATAAAGTAAATTTTTTGAAGTGAAAAAAATTGTTAAAACTTAAAAATTAACTCATATTATCTTTAATAATAGTAAAATCAAAATATATTTGTAGGTTAATCATTAAATTGCAGTAATGAATTTTCACAGCTGCTTTGGAAATCTCCCTATTCAATTTTCTATTCTTTTTCTATACTAACCATTAAAATCTGGAGTTGTTAACCAATACTTAGGTAATATTACAATTTTCTTTTCTGTGAAGCACAATTTATATTTCCCCTTTTTTTTATTGACTTTAATATTTAGCTGTCATCACTCCCAGAGAATTCTTTTTCTTTCTATTATGTAGTAATTGTAAATTTGAGGTTACTGAGTGTGTTCAAACATGAAAAATTAGAAATTATGGTCTCTCATATAATACTTTCTCTAAATATTACTTTTAACTTTTTGACTTTTGCCAAAATTGAAAAAAAATTTCGTGAGAAACGTTTTCTTTTCTAAGAAATAAGTCTCTGCAAAAAGAAAAACAATTTTGCTAAAATAATTTCTTAACTATCGAATCAACAGTATCTGTATTAACTAAAAAAAATGAAACCTATTTATTTAGTGTAATGTAGTTAGATTTTTATGTGTTTGTACTGAAGTATAGGAGGTGGGATTGTATTAAGAAAAGTGCAGAATAGAAAAGCCAAATACAATAATTATGGGTTGATCCATCAAAATTAATTACACAACCTTTTACTATTTAGGACTGGTTACAGAAGTGTTTATACTTTTCAAACATATGCAGATTATTTACCTTAGAATTATTTATATGTTATCTAAACTGAAATGGAAACACATCTTTTCAAAAATGGCGATATAAATGTCCCTAAATTTATATTAAACTATTTATAGTTAATTTATTCATGATTTTCATTGTTATAAATTATAATTTTTTATTTAAGAGTTTATTATTAACTCAATTTCAAGAACTTTACCTAAATAATACATATCGACAAAATTAATTACACTTTTATGGTTATTAATAATTTTAGTTGCTTAAATTCAATTAATTACTGCAATATTATGATTTGTATTAAATCGATTATTATTTTGATATATTAAACTGATATTTTGAAAGATATACTTGTAATATTAGTTAGTTTTATTCATTGTTTCACAATAAATTAATTAAAATCAAATCTTATAGTTAATGAACTTAATTTCTTTAATGCTAGATAATAATTAAGGAATTCTAAAGTACTAGCTTTAATGGAAAATATTAATTATATTGTCATAAAATAAAAAACTTCGGGAAAATAATTAATATTCAATTTAAATATTAAGTTAAATTGTTCCATAATATAAAACTTTTTGTATTTAAAAATACTAATATATAAATATTAAAAAACATTATAAATTGTTAACCCTAAACTGCATTTTTTTGAATTTATTAATAAATATATTTTAGTTTTTAATTTAACTATTATTATTAAGTCATAATTATAAAATTAAAGTAAATTTGTTTTGAAATATTTATATACAATTTTACATTAATGCTGTTGAATGAAATTAATAATCTGTAAACATATTTATTAAGGAATTATTCATTTAAGCTCAAATTTGATTTTATCAATATAATCCTAAACCTCTGCATCTGCAATTATTAATTTTATTAAATAAATAAATTTAAAGTGTTTTCTTGATATAATTTTTACCCTTAGCAACCACAAGCTTCCATTCACTTTTATTTTTGATGAAAATTATCATTAGAATATTCATGCCTACTAATCCTTTAATGTGTATGACTTTGTAAATATTTTTAAATTAAAATTATTATTATATTGACTATAAAGTTCTTATATTTTTATAATCAATTCTCAATTAATCTTTTTGTAATTTTCGTAGTATAGTATTTAATACCATATTAATAATTAAATAATCATTAACTTGAATATATACTTTATAAGTAAATAAGATATTTAAGTTAATAAATACTTCATAAGTCATTTTTGTTTGATTAATAACTAATTTAATTTACATATTTTAAATTATATAATCAACCTGAAGACAATTAATTAATTAGCTTGATTAAAATTATCATACAAAATTGAATTCTTATAATTGTGAAAGTGAAATAAAAATCCTTATGTTTGGCTTATAAATATATTTAATTAAAAGTTAAATAGATTTGAATTTAATGGAATGTCAATAGTAAAAAAAATAAATATATTAAATTAGTACTGATTCATCTTAGCACTGTATTTTACTTTCAGTTTAAATTGCTTTTAGAGTAGCAAATAAAATAAAAAGATAATTAATTAAATGTTGAATTCTTAATGTAACTGTAGAGCTTTTCATTCTAAATTATTTTTAATTATCATTATATTTGATTTTTTTACTATAATTATATTTTTATCATTTATAATAGTAAAAACTTACTTATTTTCAATAATATTTTTGATTATATCAATATTATGATGTATATTTGCTAAACACTTAAATTTATGTTGGAGTTTAATTTATGTATTATTATTATTAATAACTTAAAAGTAAAACTAAGTTAGTCTTCTAAAATACTATAAAGTAGTTATGTCTTGTGTAAATTTTTGTAAAAGGAAATATTGACTATACTCTAAAATTATATTTAATCATTTATGTTATTTTTTACAATCTAAAATAAAAGACTAATAAAATTCGTGATAAGAAGATTGTTATGTTTAATCAAAATATTTATAGTATATACCAATCTTTTAATCAATTAATTTACTTATTAGTTAAAAAAAGATATAATGTTATGGGGTTTGAACCCTTGTCATAATTATTTGAATCATAATCAAAACCATTTGAACATATAATTAATTTTTAATGTTTGAAAGTCTCAATTATGTTTATATATATCAAGTAAATAGTAAACCTCTCTAAATACCATTGCGTTTTCAATTTTAGATTTCTCATACAGTTATTAAAGAAAATTTCAAGAACTAAAAGGAAATACTATAGCATTTTTCCTATCAAAATAAGAAGAAAAACTTTGCATTTCTGAATATTTCATAAAAGAGCTAAGAAATCATAATTTTATTTAGCAAAAATAGAAAAATATAAACTATCAAAACAGAACATGATAAGTGAAAGTATAGTAATAGGAGGTTAAAAATTGAAGTTTCAATAATTTTTAAATAAAAATTGTAAATATCAGAGAGTATTTTAGATTATACACTGCTCAAAAACCAAAATATTTTAAGCCGTAGTATTAATTAATTAATGAATTGTTTTGATTATTTATTACAATCTTCTTATCTCCATTCTTTTTATTCTTTTATAAAAGTTTTTCTTGTTTTTGATTGCAATAATTTTCAAAAATTTTTTAATTAAAATTAAGATTAATGGATGGGGTGTACAATTCTGGAATTTTTTGAAATTCCAGCACCATTCTGGAATTCCAGATTGGTGAAAAACATTCCAGAATGGTGAAAAACGTTTCCAGATACAGAACTGGAATTCCAGAACTGTATCTGGAATTCCAGATTCATTGTATCTGGAATTTTCAGAAAAATTTTATTTTGCTGAATTTTTATAAAAATAAATTTATACATTTATAGACATAATCGATAAAGTGCAAGATTTTATAGCAAAACATAATAATAATACTATTTTTTCCATCTATTTTATGTGATTAATTAAAAACATATTTAAATATTATCAAATAAATTAACTATTTAAAATAATAATTAAGTATAATTTAATTTTTATGTTTTTGATTGCCAAATATAAGTTTTTAACAATCATGAAAAATAAAGATTATGATTAAAAAAAATTATAATGAATTAGGTTGTTAATTGAAATGTAATAATTCAACATTATTACTTCAATTATAGTAAACTGGCTTATTCCTTGAATCTATTAATTAGAGTCTTAATTTATTTTTATATTTAATGAAAATACTTATTATTTGTAGCATTAATTATTACAATTATAAAGGAATTCTCATTATAACTTAGACAATTTTCTGGAAAAAATAAAATACTATATAAATATAGTTCATTTTACTGCTATTAGTAAAATTAAAGTAATTTGAGACATTTTTAATAAATTATTTTTTGCAATTAGAATAATATGGCATTTGCATTTTGTTTGATACAATTATATAAGTTTAAATTTGAAATTACTTTTGCATCTAAATAATTTATTAATGGAGAAAATAGGTGTTGTTTTTTTAAAGATTAATAATCACTATTTAATTTTAAATGATAGCCAAAGTCATAACTGACATTAAATTTAATTTATCTTCAGAAATTAAAAAATTTAATTGTAATCATTTTGAAACTTATTTCTAATTAAAATTTTTAATTTTTGACATACTTTTGGTTGATTTATTTGATTATTTATTAATTAATATTTCTTGGTTTATTATTTTTACGAATTTTTCAATTAAAACATTCCATTTAAGATTGAATTTTATATCTCTCTTCCTTTATTACAACTAAATTAACAGGAACTATATTGTGTATTTTTTATACGAGGTTTATTTATATTTATATCTTTATAAATATTTTAAAATCCCAACAGTTAAACAACTTCAAAATTTAGAATATTTTACTTATTTAAGTTTTATTGTAAAATTGAACCGGTAAATAATCAACGTTGAGAAAAGTTTAAAAATTCTGCAGAATTAGTAAACATTGATATTAATGAATTTTTCATAATTAAAAAAATTAAAATACTTTATGAAAAAAAAAAATAAGTAAGATAAAAAATTAATGTAAAAATTGGAAAAATTATGAATAGCAATTAAAATTTGGATTATATTTTATATAAAGAATTTATATGAAGTTTTATGATTATTGATAAAATATAAAATAATATTGTATAATTTTGTTTTCTTATAATCCAATATAACTCTTTTTATAACTTGATATCATATATTCAGATATCCCTGTACAGAACTGGAATTCCAGAACTGTATCTGGAATTCCGTTCTGTATCTGGAATTCCAGATTCATTGGATCTGGTGTTCCAGAATGGTGCTGGAATTTCAAAAAATTCCAGAATTGTACACCCCATCCAGATTAATAATGAATTAAGGTAATAAATTTTCTTATTTTAGGTTAATAAAATATATTCTCTGAATAGCATTTTCTTCAAAAATTGTGTAATTGAAAAATTGTCAAAATTATTTTGATTTTTAATAAATATTTTCTTCGTACCTTAGATTTTTTTTAAAACAAAAAAGTCCAGATGACAAATAACTATTCAAAATGGCTTTATTAATGAAAGATTTGTTACTTTAAATTTTTTATCATTTATCTTAAAAATTAATTTATTAAATAAAATACTTTAATGGAGATATTTGATTTTAGATAAGGAAGGAAAGTACTAATTAACTATGATTAGCATTTATGATTTATAATAAGAAATTAATTAATTTAATCAAAAACTTAATATATTAAAAAGTATTCGTATAGATCAGACGCAGGTGGAGGTACAGCACTCACTTAAAATGTAAGTTACAAAAAGTATATCTTTAATTTTTATTTTTTAGTGGTCCTACCTGGTAAGACCACAGTTGTCACAAGACAGGTGCTGCGTAAGACGACAGGGAGAAGGGACTAAGGACTTGATAATTACGGTGACGAAGATGATGATGACGATGAAGAAGAAGACAAGATAATATTAGAGAGATTTCCATTTTTGATTAAACTTATAAGTATTAGTTTTTAAGTTAATTAAATAATTAATAAATTAAAGTTTTCGTATTATAAATTATAATTCTGAGATTTCTCAATGATATTTATTGATTTAGATTTTATATTTAATAAATTAAGACACTCCATAAATCTAAAAACTTAAATCTTGAATTTTTTCTATAAATATAAAGGCTAATTTATAGAATATTATATTAATTACATGAAATTTTGGGGGTTATATTCCAGCTTCCATCACCACATTTATAATCTCAAATCTTTCCCAAAAATTTTAATATTTGATTGAATGGGTTTATAATTTTTAAAATTGCTTATAAAGTTTATTATTTTATTGCTATTAATTAGGTTAAGAATTTTATTATGATATATAGTCAATCTTTCTTTCATATTCTTTTATAATTATAGTTATTTTAAGTTTATAAAATAAAAATAAGCTTAAAGTAAGGCATGATAAAATTTATCAATATTTTCTCACTACTTCTATAGAACTATACCGTACTATTCCTTATAAATCAAGCTAATATTGGACTCTCTATCAATCAAACTACCTATGTATAAGTTTAGTAACATTATAATTTTTAACGATTCCATAAATTTTAATTATTTTATGTATTCTGACATAATAATATACATGTTTAAATATGATCTACTTAGAATAAGGAATTATTTCATTTTTATATTCTTTTAAATTCTCCTATAATCTTAATTTTATTTAATTGTTTTTAGGGATCCATTTGAATTGAGAAATATACTTATAATTAATAAATGAATAATTTAAAATAATGTGAGTTAACTTTGTCTTAGCTAGAAAATATTGTAATTGTTTGATAGAGAGTTTCAAAATAAGCTGGACTACACTATTAGCGGTATCCCTATATCGCGTTCCTGAAGAGAGATAAATCAACTTTAACTTTGGCATAAATATCAACTAAACAAACACCAAAAGTTAAAGTTGATTTATCTCTCTTCAGGAACGCGATATAGGGATACCGCTAGTAGTATAGTCCAGCTTATTTTGAACTCTCTATCAAACAATTACAATATTGTCTAGCTAAGACAAAGTTAACTCACATTATTTTAAATTATTCATTTATTAATTATAAGTGTATTTCTCAATTCAAATGGATCACTAATATAATTTTTAATCTAATTTTGTCCTCGAACAAATTCAAAAAATTTATTTCCTTTTAATTAAAAATAACCCAACCTTTCTCGTTAAAGAAATTGAACTTTATAAGATCTAAAAATTAGAATGACGAAATATATATATTATTATTATTAATTTAAGAAAAACAGGCTCGAAATATTTTGGCAAAAAAAATTACCAGTACTAATTAGATATATAATCTGTCTATTTTTTATATTAAAAAAGTTGTTAAGATCTTATAATATATCTTAGTTTTTGAATTAAATTAAGCCAATATAATTTGATCTCTTTGATTTAAAATAATATGTATAGAAATATGAAGATATGAGTTTTGATTAACAAAATACGACAGTCTTGTAATTGAAAAGGGAGTATGTCAAATCGCCACCAGAATAACCTTAGAACCCAATATCAGCTGATGTTTATTAATCTTTTTAAGAATCTATCTCTATTCCATATTTATTAATATAATAATTTAATAAGAATGTAATTATTTTATCTGAAAATTTATTATGCAGGGTTGATTTTCTACAAAACAAAATTATTAGTAACTCAGATAACACAAAATATTCAATTTATAAAACTAAAATAATTTTCATAAATAATAATAAATTTAAATATAATTAACAATAATTATATCAAGACGGTGTCCCGAATAAAGAAAATTTTCTTTAATTATATTTTCTCTTCTATTTTTTTATATTTAAAATTAGAATTTTTTACTTTATTTTAATTTTATTGCTAAAATGTATTTTAAATAAAAATTACAAATTTTTAAAATGAAAAAATAATAATATTTAAAAACATAAGAATTATACATTTTAGTGAAAATATGTTAATTTTGAGAAAATATAAAATCAAAATATATATATTTAATTGAACTAATTCCTTTAAAGAATAACTTTATCTCTGATTAATCACTGCAGCAGTATTTTATTATTAAATATATTTACCAAAATATAAAAGAAGTTATTGTTATAACAAAAATATGTATAGTAGTATTCCGCTATCTTACTCCTAACTGTCTGAACGAGCTAGTTCTTTTTAAAAGAATTAAATTTATAGTTAAAATCATAGGCTACCTGCACTTCTTTGTTTAAAATTAAGAATTAAATTAATAATTAAGTTAAAGGTAGCATTAGTAAACTAAAAATTCTATTAATAATTAATCAATTTTATAATTAATATAATATGAGAATTCTCAATAAAATGTAATAGGATTATCTTAGTTTTAAATCGAAATTTCCATACGCCCTCCACCTCTTAGTCTAAGAACTACATGCAATGTAGATTCCTTTTGAATATTGTAATCACTTAGAGTCTTACCTTTTTCTAATTACTTTCCAGCAAATATCAATCTCTACTAGTCAACTGGAACATCAATTTTCACTTGAATTTTAAACTATACATCGTCAATTGTTTCGTTTGAATCGCAATAGATTTTAAATATAAAATAGGAAATTATTATTTTGATATAGTTTATGATTTTTTATTTTTAATGTTTAGCATAAAATTTTAAAGGTGCGGCCAGTAAGTGTCTTGACATAAATAGCCATTCCTTTATAAATTTTGCTTATAATTAATGGGACCTTTCTCAATTACATTTCTAGAGCTTGATTATCCATTATTTTTTCATAAGCAATCATTTACACATAATGATATTTTATAATTAACATCATTAATTTTTTTATTAATCTTAAATTTAACTATTAATAAAATATATTTTGCAGATTATAATTGTAATTTTGAAATTTATTTTTGCTTAAATATGGTTTATAAATAAGTAAAAAATAAAAAATATATAATATATAGCAATAGTTATGAATGAGAAGAGTTATTTATATTTAAGGAATAAACAAGTTAGACATAAAAATCATCCTGTAGTTATTAGTTGATATGCCAAAGACTTGCTAATACTAATTTAGCATAATAAATCAAATATATTATTAATTGAATTTTTACAATAAATTTTTTATAATACTACAGTTTTCAAAATTTCAATTAAAATGAAATTTTTATTCCCTAAAAAATTATCATATTTAGTGAATAGGTTTTTTATAATCTATTAATTTATAAATTGCCGTTGTACCATGTAAGATTTGATATTTTACTGAAAGGTTTTATTTGATGTCATCATCAGATTCTTATATCTTATTTTGAGCAGCTAGAGCAATTAAAGCCTCACTTTAAGCTAATCTTATAGGAATTCTTTAAGTATCTTCTTTGTTACTTCTTGGGTCAACAAAAGTAACTTCCACATATTTAGGGTTCTTAGATTCATCAAATTAAAATAATTTTTATAAAAATATTGCATCTATTAGTCTAATAAAGTTGAATTTTTCTCCATGAGAAAGATTGTCTTCTGTGACAAGGTGTTCAAGAATTGATTTATTTTAGTCAAGAATATTTAAATTTTTCACTATGACATAATCCAAAAAGTCTTATAAAATATCATTATAAATCTTTCTGAAGAGCAGACAGTACTTTTTTCTCAATTTCTTATGGGTTTGTAATGAAAGAATAGTGGCCATTTCCAGCTGAAGCTGAATTCTTAATTAGCTCAGAACTTACTCCATCTCCGATTCCAAAACTTAAAAATATTAATAATAATAATTAGACCTGTGAACAGTGGTATTAGCTCTGTTTGCTTTTATCATATCAATTAAAGGAGGGAAGTTAACTGCCCCGAAATCGTATATGTACCCAAAGGTCATAGTTTCATGACCCATCAGAGGTTTCCTGCCCAATACATAAAAAATATATAAACTATAAATTACTAAAAATTTTATCATAAATTATATTTATAATAATTTATATTTTAACTTCAAGAATTTTATTAACATGATAAAAATTTCAAATAAATTATCAAATTAGGATATTAGTATTAAATGAAACATATTTTATAATATATAAAGGGATAATGGAGAAATATAAACCTTAGATATATTAAAAATATATTTTTTTATTTAAATTTAAGGTAAAATATATATTTTAGATGTTGGGGGACAAGAAACATCCTTAAGGGGCAGGAGAATAAACGGTCGCAGCTTCCCTCCAATTAATTTTTGAGGATCACAAATTTCTCCGTCTGTTAGTAAGTACAAATTATAATATTTATTTTTAAATGTCTTGGTAGATTTGGATCGCATGGTTTAGTTCATTTTAATATTATTTTATAAAAATTATGATATAATATAAAGATATTTTGACTTCAAATTAATAAGTTCAGAATTTAGTTTAATTAAAAATTTAAGTTTCTCATCATAAAATATAACAATAATACTCAGATTACAAATATAGTATTTTAAGGATTTTTTAAATGTTTTTTCTTGTTAAAATATAAAAAAATATAATTTGAACAATATTAGATTAGTTATGATTTATACTTATGACAAGATACATTTATAATGTTATAATAAATTAGAAAAATTGTATAATATTTTCTTTTTTTATATTTAAAGGATAGTTATCAAATAAATTAGTTTACTTTATGTCTTGTAAATATATTTAATATTCTATTTCAGTAATATATAATAGAAATTTTCTAAAGATAAAATAAAACAGTAATTTTAACATTCGCATTAACCTAATACAATATTAATTAATATAGAACATCTCTTAATTTAATTAGAAAAAATGATAAAAATAAATTAAGAAAAAAATGATAGAATTTAATTATGAAATAAAGAACCATAATTTTTTATTTTATTTATTGATTGAATTTTTAATATAATTTAAAAATTCTTATTTTATTTGGTTGCTATAATAAGTCTTTAATTGGTTAATACAATTCAGTTCCACCCATATTTGCCTTAAATTTTTTAACATCATCAATAATTTAAAAAATAATAAATAAGAGATTATTTGAACATTGAAATTTAGTTAACTAATTAGGAGCATAACTTTCATTTATTACCTTTAATTAAAAACGAATTTTAATTTAATAAAAAGAGAAAAAATTAAATGGAATAGAAAAATATCTTTTTTATGTTTGATTTGATTTTGTAGGTAGATAAAGGGTTTTATGAATATATTACCAAGTTGAGTCAAATTTTATTTTATATTGTTCACCATTTTAATAAGATTATCTCTTTATATAAATCAAACTTGATATAAGAGAATCATATTGATTCTAATTTAAAAACGATATTTGTTTTTATTTTATAGCTTAGGACAATTCAATAAATTTCTCTAATTGGTAAGATAATAACCGAGAAAATGAAATAATCAATTATTCTAAATATTAAGTATTAAAAATGTTTAAGAAGTAATATTTCTTTAACAAAAATTTAATTTTCTATCATATTTATATTTCTTCCTTAGAAATTCAAAAATTTATTTTAGCTATTCTGAGTGAGTTATTGTCGTATTGTTAGCTCCTGTAGAATAGCTTTAAATAGTTAGAGCCAAAACTAACAACATTGAATTTACATCCCATAGGGAGACTATGCAAGAAAAGTTGCAATGCTTATACTCAAAACCCAAAAACTCCTTTTTGAAGTGTATTTTAATATCTTATTTGGGTCATTGAGAAAGCTTATGTTTTATTGAAATTATGTGATTTAATTAAAATTGATTATTTCTGCCTGTATTTGTTGTATATCTCGAATATTGCTTCTCTCTCATGTCTAAATTATGTAATTTAATAATTGCCAAGGATAGTTAGGGAAATGATTATCATTGATATTATACTTTTGTTTTTTTGCCATATATCTTCTTGCTTAGTATGCTTTTCAATTCAAACCTATTGAATTTTTCATGCTTTATACCCAAATAAGACATGTTTTCCAAATCATTTTCTAATATTATAGCAGGAACTGTCATACAATCACTAAATTGAGCCATTTAGTTCACTTCTCTTTAATTAGAAAGAATTCTTTGGATACAAGAGCATTAGCAACATTATATTATCTAATTTTAAAGCTCTAGAGAAAATCTAT
>ARYC01019438.1:0-20695 GCA_000711775.1 Oxytricha trifallax | reverse complement strand
ATAAATTATAATTTTTTATTTAAGAGTTTATTATTAACTCAATTTCAAGAACTTTACCTAAATAATACATATCGACAAAATTAATTACACTTTTATGGTTATTAATAATTTTAGTTGCTTAAATTCAATTAATTACTGCAATATTATGATTTGTATTAAATCGATTATTATTTTGATATATTAAACTGATATTTTGAAAGATATACTTGTAATATTAGTTAGTTTTATTCATTGTTTCACAATAAATTAATTAAAATCAAATCTTATAGTTAATGAACTTAATTTCTTTAATGCTAGATAATAATTAAGGAATTCTAAAGTACTAGCTTTAATGGAAAATATTAATTATATTGTCATAAAATAAAAAACTTCGGGAAAATAATTAATATTCAATTTAAATATTAAGTTAAATTGTTCCATAATATAAAACTTTTTGTATTTAAAAATACTAATATATAAATATTAAAAAACATTATAAATTGTTAACCCTAAACTGCATTTTTTTGAATTTATTAATAAATATATTTTAGTTTTTAATTTAACTATTATTATTAAGTCATAATTATAAAATTAAAGTAAATTTGTTTTGAAATATTTATATACAATTTTACATTAATGCTGTTGAATGAAATTAATAATCTGTAAACATATTTATTAAGGAATTATTCATTTAAGCTCAAATTTGATTTTATCAATATAATCCTAAACCTCTGCATCTGCAATTATTAATTTTATTAAATAAATAAATTTAAAGTGTTTTCTTGATATAATTTTTACCCTTAGCAACCACAAGCTTCCATTCACTTTTATTTTTGATGAAAATTATCATTAGAATATTCATGCCTACTAATCCTTTAATGTGTATGACTTTGTAAATATTTTTAAATTAAAATTATTATTATATTGACTATAAAGTTCTTATATTTTTATAATCAATTCTCAATTAATCTTTTTGTAATTTTCGTAGTATAGTATTTAATACCATATTAATAATTAAATAATCATTAACTTGAATATATACTTTATAAGTAAATAAGATATTTAAGTTAATAAATACTTCATAAGTCATTTTTGTTTGATTAATAACTAATTTAATTTACATATTTTAAATTATATAATCAACCTGAAGACAATTAATTAATTAGCTTGATTAAAATTATCATACAAAATTGAATTCTTATAATTGTGAAAGTGAAATAAAAATCCTTATGTTTGGCTTATAAATATATTTAATTAAAAGTTAAATAGATTTGAATTTAATGGAATGTCAATAGTAAAAAAAATAAATATATTAAATTAGTACTGATTCATCTTAGCACTGTATTTTACTTTCAGTTTAAATTGCTTTTAGAGTAGCAAATAAAATAAAAAGATAATTAATTAAATGTTGAATTCTTAATGTAACTGTAGAGCTTTTCATTCTAAATTATTTTTAATTATCATTATATTTGATTTTTTTACTATAATTATATTTTTATCATTTATAATAGTAAAAACTTACTTATTTTCAATAATATTTTTGATTATATCAATATTATGATGTATATTTGCTAAACAACTTAAATTTATGTTGGAGTTTAATTTATGTATTATTATTATTAATAACTTAAAAGTAAAACTAAGTTAGTCTTCTAAAATACTATAAAGTAGTTATGTCTTGTGTAAATTTTTGTAAAAGGAAATATTGACTATACTCTAAAATTATATTTAATCATTTATGTTATTTTTTACAATCTAAAATAAAAGACTAATAAAATTCGTGATAAGAAGATTGTTATGTTTAATCAAAATATTTATAGTATATACCAATCTTTTAATCAATTAATTTACTTATTAGTTAAAAAAAGATATAATGTTATGGGGTTTGAACCCTTGTCATAATTATTTGAATCATAATCAAAACCATTTGAACATATAATTAATTTTTAATGTTTGAAAGTCTCAATTATGTTTATATATATCAAGTAAATAGTAAACCTCTCTAAATACCATTGCGTTTTCAATTTTAGATTTCTCATACAGTTATTAAAGAAAATTTCAAGAACTAAAAGGAAATACTATAGCATTTTTCCTATCAAAATAAGAAGAAAAACTTTGCATTTCTGAATATTTCATAAAAGAGCTAAGAAATCATAATTTTATTTAGCAAAAATAGAAAAATATAAACTATCAAAACAGAACATGATAAGTGAAAGTATAGTAATAGGAGGTTAAAAATTGAAGTTTCAATAATTTTTAAATAAAAATTGTAAATATCAGAGAGTATTTTAGATTATACACTGCTCAAAAACCAAAATATTTTAAGCCGTAGTATTAATTAATTAATGAATTGTTTTGATTATTTATTACAATCTTCTTATCTCCATTCTTTTTATTCTTTTATAAAAGTTTTTCTTGTTTTTGATTGCAATAATTTTCAAAAATTTTTTAATTAAAATTAAGATTAATGGATGGGGTGTACAATTCTGGAATTTTTTGAAATTCCAGCACCATTCTGGAATTCCAGATTGGTGAAAAACATTCCAGAAATGGTGAAAAACGTTCCAGATACAGAACTGGAATTCCAGAACTGTATCTGGAATTCCAGATTCATTGTATCTGGAATTTTCAGAAAAATTTTATTTTGCTGAATTTTTAATAAAAATAAATTTATACATTTATAGACATAATCGATAAAGTGCAAGATTTTATAGCAAAACATAAAAATAATACTATTTTTTCCATCTATTTTATGTGATTAATTAAAAACATATTTAAATATTATCAAATAAATTAACTATTTAAAATAATAATTAAGTATAATTTAATTTTTATGTTTTTGATTGCCAAATATAAATTTTTAACAATCATGAAAAATAAAGATTATGATTAAAAAGATTATAATGAATTAGGTTGTTAATTGAAATGTAATAATTCAACATTATTACTTCAATAATAGCAAACTGGCTTATTCCTTGAATCTATTAATTAGAGTCTTAATTTATTTTTATATTTAATGAAAATACTTATTATTTGTAGCATTAATTAATACAATTATAAAGGAATTCTCATTATAACTTAGACAATTTTCTGGAAAAAATAAAATATAAATAGTTCATTTTACTGCTATTAGTAAAATTAAAGTAATTTGAGACATTTTTAATAAATTATTTTTTACAATTAGAATAATATGGCATTTGCATTTTGTTTGATACAATTATATAAGTTTAAATTTGAAATTACTTTTGCATCTAAATAATTTATTTATTGGAGAAAATAGGTGTTGTTTATTAAAAGATTAATAATCACTTTTTAATTTTAAATGATAGCCAAAGTCATAACTGACATTAAATTTAATTTATCTTCAGAAATTAAAAAATTTAATTGTAATCATTTTGAAACTTATTTCTAATTAAAATTTTTAATTTTTGACATACTTTTGGTTGATTTATTTGATTATTTATTAATTAATATTTCTTGGTTTATTATTTTTACGAATTTTTCAATTAAAACATTCCATTTAAGATTGAATTTTATATCTCTCTTCCTTTATTACAACTAAATTAACAGGAACTATATTGTGTATTTTTTATACGAGGTTTATTTATATTTATATCTTTATAAATATTTTAAAATCCCAACAGTTAAACAACTTCAAAATTTAGAATATTTTACTTATTTAAGTTTTATTGTAAAATTGAACCGGTAAATAATCAACGTTGAGAAAAGTTTAAAAATTCTGCAGAATTAGTAAACATTGATATTAATGAATTTTTCATAATTAAAAAAATTAAAATACTTTATGAAAAAAAAAATAAGTTAGATAAAAAATAAATGTAAAAATTGGAAAAATTATGAATAGCAATTAAAATTTGGATTATATTTTATATAAAGAATTTATATGAAGTTTTATGATTATTGATAAAATATAATAATATTGTATAATTTTGTTTTCTTATAATCCAATATAACTCTTTTTATAACTTTATATCATATATTCAGATATCCCTGTACAGAACTGGAATTCCAGAACTGTATCTGGAATTCCAGTTCTGTATCTGGAATTCCAGATTCATTGGATCTGGTGTTCCAGAATGGTGCTGGAATTTCAAAAAATTCCAGAATTGTACACCCCATCCAGATTAATAATGAATTAAGGTAATAAATTTTCTTATTTTAGGTTAATAAAATATATTCTCTGAATAGCATTTTCTTCAAAAATTGTGTAATTGAAAAATTGTCAAAATTATTTTGATTTTTAATAAATATTTTCTTCGTACCTTAGATTTTTTTTAAAACAAAAAAGTCCAGATGACAAATAACTATTCAAAATGGCTTTATTAATGAAAGATTTGTTACTTTAAATTTTTTATCATTTATCTTAAAAATTAATTTATTAAATAAAATACTTTAATGGAGATATTTGATTTTAGATAAGGAAGGAAAGTACTAATTAACTATGATTAGCATTTATGATTTATAATAAGAAATTAATTAATTTATCAAAAACTTAATATATTAATAAGTATTCGTATAGATCAGACGCAGGTGGAGGTACAGCACTCACTTAAAATGTAAGTTACAAAAAGTATATCTTTAATTTTTATTTTTTAGTGGTCCCACTACGTAAGACCACAGTTGTCACAAGACAGGTGCTGCGTAAGACGACAGGGAGAAGGGACTAAGGACTTGATAATTAACGTGACGAAGATGATGATGACGATGAAGAAGAAGACAAGATAATATTAGAGAGATTTCCATTTTTGATTAAACTTATAAGTATTAGTTTTTAAGTTAATTAAATAATTAATAAATTAAAGTTTTCGTATTATAAATTATAATTCTGAGATTTCTCAATGATATTTATTGATTTAGATTTTATATTTAATAAATTAAGACACTCCATAAATCTAAAAACTTAAATCTTGAATTTTTTCTATAAATATAAAGGCTAATTTATAGAATATTATATTAATTACATGAAATTTTGGGGGTTATATTCCAGCTTCCATCACCACATTTATAATCTCAAATCTTTCCCAAAAATTTTAATATTTGATTGAATGGGTTTATAATTTTTAAAATTGCTTATAAAGTTTATTATTTTATTGCTATTAATTAGGTTAAGAATTTTATTATGATATATAGTCAATCTTTCTTTCATATTCTTTTATAATTATAGTTATTTTAAGTTTATAAAATAAAAATAAGCTTAAAGTAAGGCATGATAAAATTTATCAATATTTTCTCACTACTTCTATAGAACTATACCGTACTATTCCTTATAAATCAAGCTAATATTGGACTCTCTATCAATCAAACTACCTATGTATAAGTTTAGTAACATTATAATTTTTAACGATTCCATAAATTTTAATTATTTTATGTATTCTGACATAATAATATACATGTTTAAATATGATCTACTTAGAATAAGGAATTATTTCATTTTTATATTCTTTTAAATTCTCCTATAATCTTAATTTTATTTAATTGTTTTTAGGGATCCATTTGAATTGAGAAATATACTTATAATTAATAAATGAATAATTTAAAATAATGTGAGTTAACTTTGTCTTAGCTAGAAAATATTGTAATTGTTTGATAGAGAGTTCAAAATAAGCTGGACTACACTATTAGCGGTATCCCTATATCGCGTTCCTGAAGAGAGATAAATCAACTTTAACTTTGGCATAAATATCAACTAAACAAACACCAAAAGTTAAAGTTGATTTATCTCTCTTCAGGAACGCGATATAGGGATACCGCTAGTAGTATAGTCCAGCTTATTTTGAACTCTCTATCAAACAATTACAATATTGTCTAGCTAAGACAAAGTTAACTCACATTATTTTAAATTATTCATTTATTAATTATAAGTGTATTTCTCAATTCAAATGGATCACTAATATAATTTTTAATCTAATTTTGTCCTCGAACAAATTCAAAAAATTTATTTCCTTTTAATTAAAAATAACCCAACCTTTCTCGTTAAAGAAATTGAACTTTATAAGATCTAAAAATTAGAATGACGAAATATATATATTATTATTATTAATTTAAGAAAAACAGGCTCGAAATATTTTGGCAAAAAAAATTACCAGTACTAATTAGATATATAATCTGTCTATTTTTTATATTAAAAAAGTTGTTAAGATCTTATAATATATCTTAGTTTTTGAATTAAATTAAGCCAATATAATTTGATCTCTTTGATTTAAAATAATATGTATAGAAATATGAAGATATGAGTTTTGATTAACAAAATACGACAGTCTTGTAATTGAAAAGGGAGTATGTCAAATCGCCACCAGAATAACCTTAGAACCCAATATCAGCTGATGTTTATTAATCTTTTTAAGAATCTATCTCTATTCCATATTTATTAATATAATAATTTAATAAGAATGTAATTATTTTATCTGAAAATTTATTATGCAGGGTTGATTTTCTACAAAACAAAATTATTAGTAACTCAGATAACACAAAATATTCAATTTATAAAACTAAAATAATTTTCATAAATAATAATAAATTTAAATATAATTAACAATAATTATATCAAGACGGTGTCCCGAATAAAGAAAATTTTCTTTAATTATATTTTCTCTTCTATTTTTTTATATTTAAAATTAGAATTTTTTACTTTATTTTAATTTTATTGCTAAAATGTATTTTAAATAAAAATTACAAATTTTTAAAATGAAAAAATAATAATATTTAAAAACATAAGAATTATACATTTTAGTGAAAATATGTTAATTTTGAGAAAATATAAAATCAAAATATATATATTTAATTGAACTAATTCCTTTAAAGAATAACTTTATCTCTGATTAATCACTGCAGCAGTATTTTATTATTAAATATATTTACCAAAATATAAAAGAAGTTATTGTTATAACAAAAATATGTATAGTAGTATTCCGCTATCTTACTCCTAACTGTCTGAACGAGCTAGTTCTTTTTAAAAGAATTAAATTTATAGTTAAAATCATAGGCTACCTGCACTTCTTTGTTTAAAATTAAGAATTAAATTAATAATTAAGTTAAAGGTAGCATTAGTAAACTAAAAATTCTATTAATAATTAATCAATTTTATAATTAATATAATATGAGAATTCTCAATAAAATGTAATAGGATTATCTTAGTTTTAAATCGAAATTTCCATACGCCCTCCACCTCTTAGTCTAAGAACTACATGCAATGTAGATTCCTTTTGAATATTGTAATCACTTAGAGTCTTACCTTTTTCTAATTACTTTCCAGCAAATATCAATCTCTACTAGTCAACTGGAACATCAATTTTCACTTGAATTTTAAACTATACATCGTCAATTGTTTCGTTTGAATCGCAATAGATTTTAAATATAAAATAGGAAATTATTATTTTGATATAGTTTATGATTTTTTATTTTTAATGTTTAGCATAAAATTTTAAAGGTGCGGCCAGTAAGTGTCTTGACATAAATAGCCATTCCTTTATAAATTTTGCTTATAATTAATGGGACCTTTCTCAATTACATTTCTAGAGCTTGATTATCCATTATTTTTTCATAAGCAATCATTTACACATAATGATATTTTATAATTAACATCATTAATTTTTTTATTAATCTTAAATTTAACTATTAATAAAATATATTTTGCAGATTATAATTGTAATTTTGAAATTTATTTTTGCTTAAATATGGTTTATAAATAAGTAAAAAATAAAAAATATATAATATATAGCAATAGTTATGAATGAGAAGAGTTATTTATATTTAAGGAATAAACAAGTTAGACATAAAAATCATCCTGTAGTTATTAGTTGATATGCCAAAGACTTGCTAATACTAATTTAGCATAATAAATCAAATATATTATTAATTGAATTTTTACAATAAATTTTTTATAATACTACAGTTTTCAAAATTTCAATTAAAATGAAATTTTTATTCCCTAAAAAATTATCATATTTAGTGAATAGGTTTTTTATAATCTATTAATTTATAAATTGCCGTTGTACCATGTAAGATTTGATATTTTACTGAAAGGTTTTATTTGATGTCATCATCAGATTCTTATATCTTATTTTGAGCAGCTAGAGCAATTAAAGCCTCACTTTAAGCTAATCTTATAGGAATTCTTTAAGTATCTTCTTTGTTACTTCTTGGGTCAACAAAAGTAACTTCCACATATTTAGGGTTCTTAGATTCATCAAATTAAAATAATTTTTATAAAAATATTGCATCTATTAGTCTAATAAAGTTGAATTTTTCTCCATGAGAAAGATTGTCTTCTGTGACAAGGTGTTCAAGAATTGATTTATTTTAGTCAAGAATATTTAAATTTTTCACTATGACATAATCCAAAAAGTCTTATAAAATATCATTATAAATCTTTCTGAAGAGCAGACAGTACTTTTTTCTCAATTTCTTATGGGTTTGTAATGAAAGAATAGTGGCCATTTCCAGCTGAAGCTGAATTCTTAATTAGCTCAGAACTTACTCCATCTCCGATTCCAAAACTTAAAAATATTAATAATAATAATTAGACCTGTGAACAGTGGTATTAGCTCTGTTTGCTTTTATCATATCAATTAAAGGAGGGAAGTTAACTGCCCCGAAATCGTATATGTACCCAAAGGTCATAGTTTCATGACCCATCAGAGGTTTCCTGCCCAATACATAAAAAATATATAAACTATAAATTACTAAAAATTTTATCATAAATTATATTTATAATAATTTATATTTTAACTTCAAGAATTTTATTAACATGATAAAAATTTCAAATAAATTATCAAATTAGGATATTAGTATTAAATGAAACATATTTTATAATATATAAAGGGATAATGGAGAAATATAAACCTTAGATATATTAAAAATATATTTTTTTATTTAAATTTAAGGTAAAATATATATTTTAGATGTTGGGGGACAAGAAACATCCTTAAGGGGCAGGAGAATAAACGGTCGCAGCTTCCCTCCAATTAATTTTTGAGGATCACAAATTTCTCCGTCTGTTAGTAAGTACAAATTATAATATTTATTTTTAAATGTCTTGGTAGATTTGGATCGCATGGTTTAGTTCATTTTAATATTATTTTATAAAAATTATGATATAATATAAAGATATTTTGACTTCAAATTAATAAGTTCAGAATTTAGTTTAATTAAAAATTTAAGTTTCTCATCATAAAATATAACAATAATACTCAGATTACAAATATAGTATTTTAAGGATTTTTTAAATGTTTTTTCTTGTTAAAATATAAAAAAATATAATTTGAACAATATTATTAGATTAGTTATGATTTATACTTATGACAAGATACATTTATAATGTTATAATAAATTAGAAAAATTGTATAATATTTTCTTTTTTTATATTTAAAGGATAGTTATCAAATAAATTAGTTTACTTTATGTCTTGTAAATATATTTAATATTCTATTTCAGTAATATATAATAGAAATTTTCTAAAGATAAAATAAAACAGTAATTTTAACATTCGCATTAACCTAATACAATATTAATTAATATAGAACATCTCTTAATTTAATTAGAAAAAATGATAAAAATAAATTAAGAAAAAAATGATAGAATTTAATTATGAAATAAAGAACCATAATTTTTTATTTTATTTATTGATTGAATTTTTAATATAATTTAAAAATTCTTATTTTATTTGGTTGCTATAATAAGTCTTTAATTGGTTAATACAATTCAGTTCCACCCATATTTGCCTTAAATTTTTTAACATCATCAATAATTTAAAAAATAATAAATAAGAGATTATTTGAACATTGAAATTTAGTTAACTAATTAGGAGCATAACTTTCATTTATTACCTTTAATTAAAAACGAATTTTAATTTAATAAAAAGAGAAAAAATTAAATGGAATAGAAAAATATCTTTTTTATGTTTGATTTGATTTTGTAGGTAGATAAAGGGTTTTATGAATATATTACCAAGTTGAGTCAAATTTTATTTTATATTGTTCACCATTTTAATAAGATTATCTCTTTATATAAATCAAACTTGATATAAGAGAATCATATTGATTCTAATTTAAAAACGATATTTGTTTTTATTTTATAGCTTAGGACAATTCAATAAATTTCTCTAATTGGTAAGATAATAACCGAGAAAATGAAATAATCAATTATTCTAAATATTAAGTATTAAAAATGTTTAAGAAGTAATATTTCTTTAACAAAAATTTAATTTTCTATCATATTTATATTTCTTCCTTAGAAATTCAAAAATTTATTTTAGCTATTCTGAGTGAGTTATTGTCGTATTGTTAGCTCCTGTAGAATAGCTTTAAATAGTTAGAGCCAAAACTAACAACATTGAATTTACATCCCATAGGGAGACTATGCAAGAAAAGTTGCAATGCTTATACTCAAAACCCAAAAACTCCTTTTTGAAGTGTATTTTAATATCTTATTTGGGTCATTGAGAAAGCTTATGTTTTATTGAAATTATGTGATTTAATTAAAATTGATTATTTCTGCCTGTATTTGTTGTATATCTCGAATATTGCTTCTCTCTCATGTCTAAATTATGTAATTTAATAATTGCCAAGGATAGTTAGGGAAATGATTATCATTGATATTATACTTTTGTTTTTTTGCCATATATCTTCTTGCTTAGTATGCTTTTCAATTCAAACCTATTGAATTTTTCATGCTTTATACCCAAATAAGACATGTTTTCCAAATCATTTTCTAATATTATAGCAGGAACTGTCATACAATCACTAAATTGAGCCATTTAGTTCACTTCTCTTTAATTAGAAAGAATTCTTTGGATACAAGAGCATTAGCAACATTATATTATCTAATTTTAAAGCTCTAGAGAAAATCTATGACAACTACTTTTAAAAGGCAGAGGCTCAGAAATAGCATTATAATGCATTAAATCTCTTTCGACTTGCTCTTTATCTCTTATTTTTATCATTATAATCCATGGGGTACCTGTTATGATATTGATAGTCTCAATGAGTAAATTTAAATTTTTAGTCTTAATGAGAGGAAAACTAAGCCTTTATTAACTCCATCTAACTTTAGCAAGCTATTGCAATCTCTTCATAATCTACTTTATCTTCTTTAGCTTAATAGAGCGAGAACGAACGAAAATTCTTTTAAGCCTGAATCTCAGCAATACCAGCTAAAATAGAATAAATGATACCTTTACTTTTTAGTCATAGGCCTCTTCTTTTCTGTGGCATGACTTTTATTTACGTGTTAAAGGTAAATAGAGCTTCATCTGGATGCATGAACTTGATTTATTATGAAAAATTCTCTGCATTTAATCATATACATAGTTTAAATAAAACTATAAATTGACATAGTAAAATCAATCACTAACTTCATTTGTTAACATTTTTGAAAAAAAACCATTTTGACTATAAAAAATATTGGCTATAGTCTAAAGAGAGATTCGTTTTTCAGGAAACTAGTGTTAAATCATTAAAACTGGCTTATAAAGTAAAATACAGCCTAATTCTTCAAAGTCCTAGATCGCATAAAGACTCAAAATATGCCTGAGAGAACATTTTTTCTTGCAAAATTCTTTTATGAACCAGAATTTAAACAGTATACAGCTAGCTAATAGTAATACCTATCAGTTAAGTACTCTTTTTTAATTGTTCTGTTATATCCTTATGATTCAATGCTGGTTGATATGTTATATTTAAATATAAGAACCTATCTAATCTCCAACAATAAATCTAAATATTTATTCATAAATAGACCCTAAACTTCACTTTTTTCCCTAGTTTTACAATTTGACCTACTTTCACTACAAACCTCATATATACCCTACAAATCAAATCACTAAAACGTTTAATTAAGGGGTCTTGGGATTCAGACTGCAAGCTTAATTCTTTCTCCAGTCATTGAACCACTTCTATCAATAAGGAAAATGTATTCAAGGAGCTTGGGTTCAACAACCAAATCATCCTCTTCTTCAAATCTCTCAGTGACTTCTTTAGGTTCTTCATAAAAAAGAGAGGGATCATATATTTATAATTAATAATCTGTGTCAATTTAACCCTCTGAGATTTATTTCAATTTATGTAAGAATCTGTCTTTAATCTTAGGAAAAATAATATCAATTATATTTTAGGTGCTCTTATGTCTGGTAAAATAGACAAGAAAATTGCATTTAAAAACAAATAAAAGACAAAAATAAAATTTCTAAATTAAAGATAATAGATGCTGAGGAATAGGAAAAATGTTTAGAATAAATATACAATTAATACGATTTTACTAAAAATAACAAACTATACTTATTAATTCAAAAATTATTAGTATAATTTTGCTAAATATATCTATATTTATGTTTAGCAAATAAAAATAAATTGAATCATTTTTTTATGAAATTATTTAATTCCATTTTAAGCGTCTAAAATTATAGCGTTTTAATTCTCGCCAAAATGATTCTTTGTCTTAATTTAAAATATATTTATAAATAATGGCTACAGGTTGGCCTATTGTATCGTCCCTGATTAATAAAATTAATTAAAAATAAAGTATTTATGATGTACAGAATAAAATCTTGATTTGGAATGTGATTACGAACTAAACATATAAATTAAAAAACTGCATTTCCAAGAGTTACTTTAGCAAAGGATCCAAAACCAGAATTCGATATTTTTTTAATTTTAATTTCGTGATTTCTGGATGAAATTCTTTCAATCTCACCAGTCATTTGAATGTTAAGGCGGAGATTCCAAAGGTAAGGAGAGTTTTGGGGTGTTGCATTGATCATAGGCTAGTCTTTAATTTCCATAATATTTCTTAGATTATGAGATTTTTCTTCTTCTGATAGTGGCTAAAAGGAAGTTGCATGTTGCCCTTTGTACATAACTCCAGTGTCAATTATATAATATAAATAGTAAAAAGCTTATTTTAGAATAGTGAAAGTACAAATTGATAATAAGTTCTTATGTTATTAGAATTAAATTTATGAATATTTTCCTTAATGTACCTCTGTACATCTCCCATATATTTTGGAACATAGCTCATTTACTGAGTAATTTAAATATACTTCATATTATAATTTTTATAAAATTTGAATTAAAATTTTAAACCACATTAAAATTTATAAGAAACAATTTTTTTATATTGGTAGTCTTAAAGTATAATAATAAATCTCAGACAGTAGCTTATGTCTTCTATGTCGAGTTTCTAATGGAAAAACATTTGACAACTGCTGATGATATAATTATTTTTATTTATGAAATGAGTTTGGTGGGAAGTTTCCAATGACAACTCTAACCATGTCTCTTTAAGTTTTTGTGTATGATCCCACCACCGCTGTTTTTCCTGATGCAATGGCTTCTTCATACTTAACCTCTACTTTCTCCCTGAGTTCAACCTAAGTTTTAATTATTATTTTGTATTTTAATAGGTTATTATTTTATAAATTATAAAATATCATTCAAAGAATAAAAGAAATCGAATGAATAATTTATAATCAACGAAATATTAGATTAAAGTTATAAGTGCTAATCTTTTATTCGTTATATAAAATCTTAAAATTGTTTTCAATTATAAAACTATAGTAAATTATTTCAATTAATTGGAGTAAAATTATTAATATTTATACTTTTATTTAAATGTTGCTCTAATATAAATATATTTCACTAAATTACTTAAATTCTTATTTCAAATTGGCTAAACAATTATTAGTAAATTTACAATTTCATTTATTAAATTAAAATTCTGACAATTTATTTAATTATTATCTAAAATTAAACTCAATAAATTCAACATGTTAAAGTTTAAAAAAAATCATGATATAATTAGTGATGTTTTACAAATTAATATATAACCATTTATAATAATTACCAAAAGTACTCAGTATTTTAATTTTTTATATTTTTTTTAAACAATGTTTAAATAATTTAGATATTTTATTAAGTGATCAGTGTTCTCTTAGTGCCATCTTGAAGAGTAAATTCAATTTCAAGGTTAGTAAATACTGAATCCACCTCAACTGTAAAATTATTTAAATATTTTTTTTATCTAAACAATTGTGAAATTGTCATTTTTAAATAAAACTAAATTATATATTTTATTAATTAAAACTTAATAATTAACTGGAAAGAGATATATACATTCAATAGGTACATCTTATTTAATATTTAAATTTAATCCTCAATATTATTGGAAAAATAATTTGCCAGAAATTTATCTTATAAGCTTGAAAGATGCAAATCAATTTAATTGAGGCTTTTTTTTTCGCAATAAAATATTTTAATAGGGATATAACTTTCTTATGAATTAAATTGTCATGGATACACCTAAATACTGTATTTAACTTATTTTCATAAGATAGGGTAAATATTTATTTTGAAACCTATCATAATACTTTATTCATTAAAATATAAGTTATGATGCTTACTTTATTTTTATTACAATTGTTTTGATTTGAGTTGATTTATTTTACTTAAATACATATTTTCTGCAATATTAATGTAATGTTGTCTCATTTCAAATGAAGCAAGCTATTATACCACATTTTATTTTATTATTTTAAAAAATTTATTTGCAATGATATCTACTTTAATCAAAGGAATAGGACTTTTAGTTTTCTAGTTGAGCAAGAACATAGCATCTTTGCTATTCTCAGAAAGTAATTCGTCGAGTAAAAAAATTAAAACAAAATTTATTATCATAAAGTTGTGATTTAGAACTAAAGCTTTCCATTTTGCAAGTATTTTTGTCTGATTTTTTGGATATTTGAAAGATTTAAGTTAATATAATTTGAATTGCTTGATCTACTATCAATAATTAAATATTTTTAAAAAAATTAAAAATATTTGATAAAAATACTAATATGATTAATACTACAAGAGTTAAAAATTTAAATCTTAATCTAGATGTTTTAATAATTCATTTTAATTTTAAATAAATCATCTAATTTTCAAGAATGATAATCTTATTATATTTCTCAATATTTAAAATTATACTTTATAATTATACTTATTATTTCATTTAAATATAAATGATAAGTATATTTAAATTCTAAAAATGAAAGTAAATTCGTTAACCATACCAGCTGATCAAAATACTAATCATAACTAATTACTAGTTTTGGGTTTTATACCATATTATGATACTAAATAAAATTTTATTAACATGATTTAAATTAGTAAATTATTCTATGTTTACAAGCAAAATTAATTTATTATTGATTAGGTCTCTATGCCTTATAAAACTTTTGGATTTATACTTGAATATAAATTTATGGATTTTGTTTCAAATAATTCTTAGTCTACTTCAACTCTCAAATCATATATAATTAGCTGTTTTACTATTTTTTATAGTTTTTTATGAGTACTATAATCTATAGAAAATTACTTTAAAATGCCCAAAAGGTTCATTTTTACAATCTTTATGTATTTTCAGTATTATAAGTAAAATATTTTGCATCATTTTAAAATAACTATGTTAACTATTGCTATTAAAATTTTCATAAGCGAATTCATATCCCGAGTTATTTAGAAAATAAAATATTGATAAAATACAAAGTATCAGGAATTTTTCAATTCAAATTAAATTATACCTGAATTAAAAATGAAATATACAAACATGTACAGATTAGAATAAGGTAAATGTGAAATAATGAAAAGAATAGTTTTGTACAATAAATTCATGAACAACTAACTGCATTAATATACTAAATTCTTTGATTTTAATTTTTTATCATTTTCCATAAAAGTTTTATTTAGCGAAGAACTAAAGTAGAATACATATTCAACAATACGTTATTATGATTTTCTCGTAATATTTTAATTTAAAGCTAGCCTTCTCTAAATTAGGAGAGGATTTATCATTTTCAGCTTTAATGTTTCCTATTAAAAGTATAAGTTTAAATAGAAATATTTTAAAATTAGTAAAAATAGTTAGTGTAATGTAATAAGAATGAATGAATTAAGTATTGTGATTAGTAATAGAAAAATAAGGTTGTTACTGACTTGAATATTATTAATAGCTTATGATCATTTTTAATTTAAGTATGAGTAATTATTTTCTATTTTTATTAACTTTGAAATTAAAATTAATTTCTAAAAATTCATAGATAATAATATACTATTTGAGAATTCTAAAATAAAAATCTTTCATCATATCTTATATAATAGTTTTAAATATTCTTTGTAAGAAATTTAATTTAATAATTTGTAAAAGTAATCTTTAATATTATTCTTAAGTTATTCAATATTGAAATGATATAATTAAATAAATTAAAACTAAATTGAGAATATTTTTAGTTTTTGAGATAATATATATTTTAAACATTTATATAAGAAATAATCTAATAGTATTTGAGTATTTGTAAGAGAATAAATAAATGATATGAATGTATTCAAATTTATGAAATTATATTATTCTTGAAATAAATATTGCAAATATCATATTTTTTGAATATCTTTCAAATAGTCTATAATTTTACTCTGGTAATATAGTATTGAATATCAGGTTCTGAAATTATTTTAAGTATAACATTTAAATAAAATTTGTGTTTTGGACTACACCTCCAGAATATTGGTTATAGATTAAATACTGATAGGAAAAGGATATAAAAATAAAAGGTAAATTGGTATTTTAATTAGTAAAAATCCCAAGATATCCTTGATTTCGAATGTGAAAGTTCCTTTTTATAGAAGGGATTTGGATTTTATTAGCATAGTTGGCAAGATATGCTAAGTGATGACTTGACTTAGAAATTCAGAGGTGACTATATGGGAAAAAATGAGAGTTTGGGACAATTGTCATTGTATATATAATAAAATCCATATTTTAATAGTTGAGGTCTGAAAAAAATAAAACTCTAAGTATTACACTCCCTATTAATATTTAATTCCTGTTATTTTTACTAATTAACTAAAATAAAATACAGTTAGCACTTTTCAGATAATTTTTCGCTTTAGCTGCAACAAATATCCATTCATTTTTATTTTAGAGAAATCTTAACTTAAAATTTTAAGTGCAACGAATCAAAACCCCAAAACCCCTTAGTGAGGTTTATAAGTGCTTTGATTTGTAGGGTATAGTTGGGGTCTTATTGGGGTTAGTAGATAAAATGCAGGTTTTATATGAATTTAATGAATATTTAATGATTATTATTGTGCTTAACTCAAACAAATTTTATCTGCTTGTCTTTGTGATACCTCTTGAATCTCGCTGTCTTTAGTTGTTCTTGAATGTCAAATAAAGATTATCTTGGATATGCTGGAGCTTTAACTATGACCATCTCAACTATCGTCTTAATTTTATCGCAGATTTCTTCTTATTTTATATATTTAGCTGCTAAACTTATTGATTATTTCTCGTGCTTTGTTCCAAAGTTTGACATACTTTCCATATCGCTCTCTAATATGATAGCAGCAACTGCCCATACATCCCACTGAACTGAGCCATTAGTCCATTTCTCTCTAATTGGGAAGTATCCAGGAGTTCCAAGAACTTTAGCCAAAGTCACTATCTCTTATCTTAAGGCTCTATTGAAATCGATAACTACGACTTCTAAAGGACAGAGGTTAAGCATAATATTTTCAGGCTTCAAATCTCTATGAACATATCCAAGTTCATGCAACTCCTTGACACCCTTAATCATATCTGTAAGAATATCATTTAAGCCATCAGGATATCTATTATGATATAGATAGTCTCTTAAAGTCATTTCAAATTTCTTGAGCCTTAGTGCGATGAAACCATAGCTTAATATAACACCATTTAACTTAAGCAAGTTCTTGCAATCTCTTCTTTAGCCTCTCTAAGAATCATATATTCGTTAGCAAACTCATTTTAATACTGCTCATTTTTTATGAGATAGCTGAAAGGGTATACCTTGTATGCATACTCATCAACTACTATAAGCTTTGCCTTGATAGGCACACTTATGTGCAAGTAATTTTAAATGCAGCTACTAAGTTAAATTGCATTTAATGCAGGAATACTCATTGCTTTCGCTTGGAAGCATGCTAAAACAGTATGATCTGCAGGCTAGTTCATTGATTCAAAGCGGCACTGTCTCTTGAGCTTCTCCTGTAGGTCTCTTTAAGACTCAAGAATTTTTGATTTTCTTTTAGCAGGTACAAGTTATTAAGTCTCCTAATCTTAAATCAAGAATTCGCTAAGATGATGTTTTTGCATATGCTTCTTAACCTTTGCTGAGTGAGTGTAAGACTTCATGCATGTTGTGCATTGGTACTTCCATCCACTTTTTCATGTTTAAAATAGATCTTGGCCTTGCCAGAGTGTACCTCTTTAACGTGCCTCTTCAAGCTAGACTCAGTTGAGAAGAAGTTTTAGCAGTCTTCACATTAAAATGTTTTAATTTTTTCTATTGGTTGCTGTTCCTTATCTTCCTCAACCAATTCAACTTATGTTTAAACACCCATCTCAGCACTCTACTTCTTGTATTAAACTTAAATTTTAAAGACCTCAGCTTCAAACTCTAGAGGTCTTAGCTCTGCCTCCTTTTCAATATAAATTACTTCTGGTTTCTTGGAGGAGCCAAAGTTGAGCAATGATTGACCTGATCCTAAAAGTGCCGCTCTACGATTTAAGTTGACCGCCATATTTAAATTCAAATTTAAATTTCTATTATAAAGCTCTTAAAACCTCTATAGCTATTTCTGGACTATATAGGAGTTGCAACAGCATTAATGATGGTTTGATCTAAGCTCTAAGACTTCATATTTATACATAGTTTATAACTATAAATTTTCTAATTTTATGCTCAATATTTTTAATTTTGGTACCAACTGAGAATAAATTCAGGTTGGTACTGGTACCAATTAGGTTTTGAACCATTTTGGAACTTTTCCATTAAAACGTCATTAGTTTAAAACTAGGTGCTAATTAAATTTTGGTACTATTAAATTGGTACCAATTAAAATTAAACGAATTTAGTACCAGTACTAATTAAATTTAAACAAATTTAGTACTAATTTAATGGAACTAAGTTGATAAAAATGGAGCTCAATCTCTGCAGTTTGTTACAGCTTCTGCAAACTTTCTCCACGTATCTTTGCGGGGTTGACCTCCTATAAGATACCCATATTTAATAGTAAGATTTTTAACAATAGGATCCAGAAGTCTTTAAGTTATAATTTGAAATTCATTAATAGGAAGAGGAACAAAGATAGAATCACTCAATGATCAAAGGAAAAGAGTCGAGGCTCAAGAAATGATATCAAGATTCAGAAGTAAGGAAGATCTCTATCGATACCTAAAATCACATGGTAAGATAGCTTAATGACTATCTACATATTATACAGTTAGTTGGTTTATTTCTTCCAACGATGGAAGGTACCAAAATTTCATTCTTGAAAGCAATACTTTCTGAGGAGAAGAAAGCTTTTAAAAATAAAGTGATTAAACTAATAGAAATTCCTAACTACCCTGAGATTTCATTCACTAATCTTTATGAGGATGCCATGTAAGATGAGGAAGTGGTAGTTTATCTTCATACCAATAAAGAACTCTCTAATAAACTATCAGAGAGGAAATTTTTCTTTGGTATTCTTGGTACAATATAAGAGGAGTATCTCAGAGAAATAATTGAAGAAGCACATAAGAAACGATATTCTATCTCTCCTGAAGACTAGAAAAACCAAGGCATTCTAACAAGCTCAGCTTGGCTATAGGAACTTAAGAAGAATCCTTATCTTTCAAGTAAGCTTTGACATATAACTTTGTAGGAAAATCTGGAACTGGTATATTTCTTATGAAAGAGCATGCAAAGGTCCATAGAGAAAGAAAGTCGCAGACAATTTATGAGGTGAGCAGGAGGTCTTATAAAGATGTCTAAAAACCAGATGATATGAATATAGATGCAGGAGCTGGCACTAAGAGAAGAAATATGGGCTCAAGCAAGCCATAAGATTAGGAGAAGAAAGAGAACCCAATTCCCTTTTATGGGCAAATTTAATATGTGAATATATTCATTCGTTTAAATTTAAAACTTTTTATAAACATTCATTCTTCCCTCTCTCGCACAAATTTTTGTCTTTTCTACGCTCACTCTCTTACAGTTGCTTTGAATTAAGTCTACTGTATCGATGGGCAAGTCATGCATAAGATGATACAGCAGCAGCTTCTTGTAGTGAGTCTTGATTTAACTCCAGTAGAATTCAATTCCATTAAATTATGGGCTATAAGGAACGTTGTATACAGGAGTTCTGTTTAGCTCTTCATAAGCTTTCTTAGACTCCTTAGTCTTATGAACTGAGAGGTTATCAACAAACAGGATGATCTCTTGGTTACTATACTTCTCTCTGAGCTTATGTAGGAACTCTATATACTACTCTCGCTTAATAGAGCGAGGTTGAATAACATAACTCTCTAGGCCTGAATCCTCGCTTATACCAGCTAAAATTGCATGGGTGACTACCTTGGCTTTTTAATCATAGACTTCTATATTATCATACTTCTTATACCAAGACTTATTAATAAAGGTGTTGAAGGTAAACACAGCTTTATCAGCATGTATGAACTTGATGTTATTAGTAATAGCTCTCTGCATTTAATCATATATATATAGTTTAAATTATAACTATAAAATGGCACTGTAAAATTAATCACTCTCTTCACTCTGTTGACAGTCTTGAAAGTAATACCATTTCTTTTATAAATATTGGTTATAGTCTAAGGAAAGATACGCATGTCAGGAAACTTGCGATGAAACATCACAGCTCGC